>JANHGN010023548.1:44064-114882 GCA_024605025.1 Megaceryle maxima
GTGTCAAGTGCCTTACTGAAGTGCAGGTAGACAACGTCCACCACTCTTCCCTCATCCACTAGGCAGGTCACCTGATCATAGAAGGAGATCAGGTTGGTTAAACAGGACTTGCAGCAGGAAGATGCTGCAATGGTATCCAAGTAATAAGTGAAAACATGAAGCATACTCTGAACGTTCTGGTCAAATTGTTCTCCTGGATGAAATCTGTAGTGGGACAAATTTGGAATGTGTGTTTTCCAACCAGGATTCGTGTTAGAGTTAGTACCAGTAGTTGCGAAAAGCTGCTCCGGAAAAGCAAGCCTGAGAAAATGCTGGCAGCCTACAAGGCTTTTCTAGCTTGCTCTACAAATACATCTGGGGAACCAAGAGGAGGCTTTCCTGAGCTGGGAGGTCCCAGTGGCGAATGGACACTTTGGCTGAGATGGAGATGGATCAACACGTGGAGAGAAGAGCTCTGTGAAGTGGACCTGGAGCAACCAGGTGAGTTGGATTGCAATCCAAAGGAGCAGTGGTATCTCCCCCAGCATCTTTAGGTACTCTCTAAATTAGTTCAGAAATGGGGAGATTTGGGGCTGTTACCACTCTTCTGACCCTTCTGAATACTCATTTTTGAACCATGGGTGAGGATCTGCGCCCTTGAGGAACAAAGCAACCATGGAAGTGGGATGACTGGAGCAGGGAGGAGCTCTCTGAACAATAGCAATGCTTGGGACCGGAGGGATGGACACAGGGGGCTGTTGCTAAAGGACAGACATCCTCCCGTGGTGTAGGGACATGCAGGAAATGTAGTATAACCTCAAAATATGACTAATCGAGCAGCTACTTAATGGCAGCTGCCTGCTCTGTTTTGAAGAGCTTTTGTTCTAGTAAGTACTGTTGGCACCAAACATACTTTTTTGATTGCTTAGTCACCTTGCACTAGTTTTTTTGTTTCGTTAGTTGTTTTGTTTTGTTTCATTTCTCTGAACCTGGACCTTATGTGGTGCTTGGAACTGCCCCCCCTTATCCCTCCCTCTGTTAAACTGCCTTGGCCAAGTCCTAGAAGAAACTGGATTATCTTGCTCGTTCTCACTGAGCTCTGCTGCATTGGTGCCCTGATAAATATTAATAAGCCCCTTAGATAAACTTTCTAAAAGGTGGTGTTTTTTTTTTTCCTCCAAGTGCAATCTATTTTGTATATTAGAACAATGATTCATTGCTTCCAGGAATATTTTAGAAAGCCTCTGAAATGTAAGATTCTGTTCTTTAGTGTTGCATTTTGGTAAAACTTATAATCTGAGGTCCACAAGTTTACAGTTCATGATGGAAAAATTGTACAGATTTTTGAGTGGTGCATTTCTCCATACTAGGGATAAGTTCTCCATTTTCCATGGCTGCAGTTCATCCCAAGGCACTGAGTGAGGTCTCCTCTTCCTTACAGCAAAGCTCCTGTTGCAGTAGCAGGCATGGGCATGCCATTGTCCAGCCCTTGTATAACTCAGCCATAGCTCCCTCCCTGTAGCTGTACGTGTGGGAGGGGTGTGGGCTAGTGATGCTCTCGGGGGTTAGAAGCACTGGTGAAACACTGCACTGGCCCCCAGTTCCTGCCTGGTGTGGGTGGTGGTGTGTTGCAGCTTCCAGCTTTGGGTCAGACTGGAAAGCTGAGTTGCTTCTCTGCATGGGAAGGTTTCTGGAAGTGTGCAGCAGAACTGTGCTAAACTGAGACTTTTTGTTTCCTTTCAGGAGTGATGCTGTGCCCTTGGGGAAACCCCTCAGGAGGGTGCATTTGTGGCCAGCTAGTGGCTTCCCTATGAAGAGAGCTTCGTACCAGCACTGTGGAGTTTGATTAGGAGTAGGTCCCCTAAGGCCTTAATGTTCTTTGGTTTGGTACAAAGGACACGCTGTGACTTCAAGTGAGATGTCTCCAATACACACTGTGGTGCAGAGCTGCCTCTTGCTTGTTGTGCTAATTACCCAGAAGACAGCTTGACTTACCATCAAAGCTGGTGCTAATGCGCCACAGGAAGAATGCTGTGTTTAGTGCTTTGCACAGTGAAGACTCTGTGGCCCACTCTACTGCATCCACCATGAGCAAAGGCACACAGGACTTGAGCGTTTGCTGAGAGCTGAAGTGATCATCCACGAGTCCACAAGATGCTGTCGCACGCAGTTTGCTCTTGAGGCATGATCAGATCACCCACTTGTCGTCAGAGTTCTTCATCCTGCAGAGGCTTCACTTTCAGAAGCTGGGGAAAGATCTTCAGCACTGATCCGCATGAAGCGATTGGTTCTTATTTGTGCCCAGAATAACCTGACGAGGACTAAAAAAGCACTTAGTTGGAATTAGTCCATGGTCATCAATACCAGTCCTTGCCAGTTTTCCCAGCTGTGTGGGCAGTAGGCTTTTGGCTAAGTCTGGCTTGATTTCAGGGCAGCAGTGCTTTGTTTCTTATCCTTCTGTCTGTATCCATTTTTACAAACATGCTCACCCTTTTTCCATCTCCATCACAAGACTTCAAGGCTTTTCACAGTGTGCTTACATTATTACATCAGTTGCTTTTCCAAGTCATTTGTGCTAAATGACAGATCATATATCCTGGAGACAAGATTCACGTTAGCAGCGCTTTCAAACCAAGTTCCTGTCTGCAACACCTTCACAGGTATGCAGCCTCCGGTCCTCTCATGGAGTTTTGTGATGGCCCCAGCCTTCCACATTTCTGTACAAATAGAATGTCATACTTGGTCTTTATTAAAGTTACAGTGTGTACAATCAGAATGTTGTGTGTTTTTTCCCTCCTCTCCTCTGCACTGGTGTACAAACTGCCTTGGGGCTCTGACTGTTGTAGTGCCTGTAGTTTATGGGGCTGCCTGTTTGCCTTTGAGGGCATCTCAGGCAGGTCCTTTCTGCGTCTTACCCTCATGGATGGAGAATTCTTTCTGAATGTAGCTGCATTCAGTATCCTGTGATTTCAGTGCCGTTCTCTTATGCAGTGCTGTCACATGTGAATGCATATGAATGTACTTGTTTTGTACAGAGGGACAGTCTGAAGGGACAGGCCTTTTCCCAGAAGCCAGGTGTGGCTTGTAAATCTCAGCTTTTGAAAGGAGTTGGGGATATGGCTTGTTGCAGATTGTCCTGTTTAATATTAAACTGCAAGCTTTTTTTGTACAGCTCTTTAGCTTTAGTAGCTCTGAAGACCAATTTATCTGTGCAGTAAAGAGATCTGACAAATTTAGGGATGCTCAGAATCCACCAGCTGGTTCTGGGCAAGCTCTTGGTTTTGGCATCTGAGCCTCTGTTAGCATAGATAGATTGCCACTGTTCTCTGCCATGCTGTGGCAGTGCATCCAAGTTTTCAGGCTGTGTGAACAGCTTTATTTTCTCTGCTCACCACAAAAGACTCGACGCTGTTTTCCATCCTCACTCAATGGCAGGACTCACTCGTAAGCACAGATACAGCCTTGACTGTACAGGAGCTCCTGGCTTCTCGCAAGCATTGAGTGTGCTAATAATAGTGTGCTGTAATAGCATAGAGATATAGAGGAAGCCTTGTGTTTTTGTGTATTTTCTTGTGATGAGGTATTCACTGTTGAGTATGGGTGACCTACATCCGAATCTTTTCTTGGAGAAAGCATAAAAACTTGTGCATGCAGTTATGGGTGCATTGCTAAAAGCTCCCATGGATGAGGTAGCTCTTCCTATTGACCCAGGAATAGCAGATTCTCCAAGGACAGTGTGCAAAATCCCGTCTCCTGTACCCGAGCTCTGCAAAGGTCAGCATGGGAGACTGCAGATGCCTTCATGGGATGTGGAAGTGCTTCATGTTCGCTCCATACTTAATGCTGTAGTTGCTGTAGAAGCAAAAGAACTTTCTTCTCTGACATGAGTGAAACTCTGCAGGGGATTTCCCCACCTGCGCTCAACTCTGCCCTGCTGTCTCTGGAGAGAGCATGCAGCAAAAATGTCCTGGCTTCGGCAGGCTGGCCATGGCTCTGCTTTGATGTGCTATTTCTCCAAGTCCTACAAGTGCCCAAGAATGCAAATCCTTTTCTTCTCTGGTAGTTCTGTCTTGTTCTACAGGAAAAAAGCACAAGTGAAGTGTTGTTGGGATAGTTGGAAAGCTGTTTGCCTAAAGAGACTCCATCATTATCATCTTCTGCCCTCAGTTCTGCTTGGCATCATCTGGCAGATGCAGGGACCTCCACCACATTTGTAGTTGGCCCAGCTGTCCAGTTTAGCATAGTGTCTTTTGGCAACCTATTTGCAGAGTTATTTGAATAGGAGGCCATCTTCTTACCTTCCAGGCCAGAGGAGATTTTGTTCATATTGCACCACAGCAGACAGGTTTTGTAGCGGTTGTTCTTGAGAAGGCAGGTGACTGTTCGCTATGGACTTAAAGATGTGTAGATGTGGCACTTAAGGATGTGGTTCAGTGGTGGACTTGGCAGTGTTAGGCTAAAAGTTGGACTTTATGATATTAAGGATCTTTTCTAAGCTAAACTGTTCTGTGATAAAGTTCTGTAATGCCTTAAACTTGTAGGGGTGGCAGTAACATTCCCGGTGCTGATTCCTAGAATCCAGGTGCTGGATCACCTCTTAAGTTGGATGCCTTTGTCATGTTGCCATCTTGCCTTCTTTCCAAAACTGTCTTTGATTTCGCACAAGCAGAGCTGCTGTAGTTGCATGATCTTTTCATTTGGCCTCCTAAAATTCCAGAGATATTTTTTTGATGTCTTCACACTGCTTACAGCCCCTGTCAGAACAACTTTATGTTTTTCCTTTATTTAGATCTTTGACATAACAAATTATCATGAAGTAACACATTGCTATGCATCAGTTGTTCAGTGGAAGCTGTGCTCATTTAGAAACAAGTCTTATTTTAAATCCCAAGTCTTTGATCTTTATATCTGAAGCCAAAGAACAGTAATTTTAAGTCAGGCTTTCAGGATTTTTAGCCAAACCATGGCATTTGTTGTCAAATTTCACTTCACTAAAATAGATCTCTTTCAGAGGTAAAATATTCCTTATTCAAATGTTTGCAGAGCAGCTTTGCGGAGCTCTAAATATTGTCTTACTCCTGAGTATTAAGCGATCATGCCCATTTTCAGTGCAGAGAACCAACTGAACACGCTTTGGGAACATCCATAAAGGATTGTATATACAAGTGTTGGAGGACTGTTCTTGTTGGAAAGTTAATTTGGATGGTGTAACTATGCTGCAGTATTCTGGGAGGTTGCGTGGGGGGAAATACTGATTTCTTTTCTTTTTGACAGTCTGTGCTGATCAAATATACTTCTGCCAAAACCCGTAAAGCACTTCTTACTCCATTCTACTTTCTTTGTTGATCCCCAAACTGTAGTATCGTACTAAATAAGTAGTGAAGGAAATTAAAAAGATACTAAGATGTATATATTAATGTGAAACTTTGGATATGAATTTTGTCTACTTTGAGTCAAAAACCCCACACTGTAGTCTTCATTAGGGAATTTGCTTTGCTGGTTTGATCACTTTAGTTTTATTATTATGACCCGAATAACACCAGTTGATGTCAAAGAGCTCTCATTCACAGGGAAGGACAGTTTACCTTGGGATACCTATTGAAGCAATTCCTGCCACTGGGTGCCTGGCCCTACCCCTTTGTCAAAATTCCCTGCCCTCCTTCTGGTTACAGCAGCTGAATCACTGTGTTCTGACAGGCAAACTGCTTGAATACTTCAGAAATAAAAATATGTGAGCTCAGCAGCTGCTACACAAAGAGCTGAACCAGCCCTAAGGAGGAGGCAGGGAAGAGACACAGCAGTTGGCGGCAGGAGCCTCTATAGCTGCTCTCCCGTAAGAATCAGCCTTGGGTCACTTGGTTTTCTATCAAGTGTTGTGCTCTGGATGATGTGATTATTGCAGATTGTGGGAAAAAACAGTAAGCATTGCAATTTGAAGGTGCTCTGTAGCAGTGTCCTCCATTTCATTGGTCTAAAATGGAAGGATGCTGGGGGAAGAAGATAGAGCAGAGATGCAGTACATCCAAGGCTGATGTTACTCCATAGTTCTCATGTACTGATCCTGTTTATCAGATCTATGCAAAGATCTGGATCTAGGGGTGGGGGAAAGTGTCAAGCCCCCTCAGATCTACATCAGCGGTTTGGAGTGGAGCAGTAGCTCCAGGCTGCTCTCTTCTTGCATCACTGCTTTGGTGCTGTCTGTGCAAGGACAGCTCATAGTGAATTGCAGAATGCTGTGTCCCTCTGCAACCTCACTACAAGAGCTGAACATCTGGCCTGAAGCTACTTTTTGGCAGGATATGCAGCCATGGTTTGTGGTTTTGGTTCTCATCATACATGTTACTGCAGCTGTGCTTATTAGTGGGATTCAGTTTGGTGGGGAAAGACTGCACAAGGAGACAAGTGCTGGTCTTCCCCTTGCCTTTGTCCATGTAATGCTCGGACTATCCTCTTGTGTACGTTCCTTTAAGCGTCTCAGTTTTTCTATCGACATGTAACATTCAGCGTTGCACTCGGTTGTGTCATGCTGGATTAAATCCCTGTCTAAACCATTCACTCACTTCACCAGGAATGGGATGTAAACTGCCTCTCATCACAGAGCAAACAGAGTGAAAACTTCTGCAGTCTTTCTTTCTGTCTGTTGAGACCCTTTACTTCCCATGTGCATGGAATTAAGATAGCACTCTGATCCCAGCTGATTACATCAGCTTTCAAAAATCTTCTCTGTGAAGGGGCATCGGGAGCCTTACAGGGTGACAAATATTCTTGCAGCCCTTTTTGGAACAGGAGGACTCTAGAGTTCTGGATTTGAATAAGACTTTGAAACGTACCATGTGAGTCTGCACGCTGTGCCGTGAAGTAGCAGAGATGTCTTTGCAGAATGCAAAGCAGTCTCCCAGCAAGGGGCAGCACTGCTTCTGGAGAGCAGTTCTCTGCTGTGGAGAGAACTTCTTCATTTTCACAATGTGATTTAGCATGGCTGGAACTTCAGAGTGGAATGGGGACAGCTGGGTGGATTTGGCTCTGTCCATACTGCCAGCTGAAACTGTACCTCTAGTTCTAGGTGCCTGCTTCATGTAAGAATATGAGGTAGCTTTAGCTGCATTCCACCACAGATGCTGTGCTTCTGGCCTGCGCCTTTCAATGAGCTGAAAATGACACAGATTGATACATTTGCCTCTAGTGTAATTAGATTGACTAAAATAACTGGGGGAAGGAGAATAAATTCCTATGTAAGGTAGAGGAGGAGCTAGATTCAGTTGGAATCTCGTTATAAAGACAAATGTGCAAAGTCGGGATTGTATTGTTAGAACAGTGTGCAAAGAGCTTCCAGCATTATAATAAGAAAAATCAGTAGGGTTTGATGATGAAACAGTTTTATATGGCCTTGTCCCTGATGTGGTAAAGATGGTAAAGAAACAGAGAAGGAAAAATAGAGTGCAGGAAATGTTTTATGGTGTAGGCTTGGGGAGGTGAGGGCTGTTTTCCAGCAGGCTGGAATGCCTTGCCTGAAAGAAGTGTGTGTGGAGTTAACCTTCCTGTGGAAGGTGAGGGGCTGAAGCAATAGGAACCAGGTATGGAACCAGATATGCACCTGGTTGAAGATGCCAGTGTTAAGTGTGCATTTTTAAGAGAGGAGATAATCCCTTCCGAAGGACAGCTACGTGCTTAAAATGGTACAATCCACAAGCAGACTGGTTTTCCTCTCACTCCTAACCAGCTGAAAAAGCAGCTGGAGGAGGAAGACAAGCCTTTTGTCTCACTGTTTTTCTGTGTAGAAGTATCTCAGCCCATGATTTTCTTGAAAGCACTTTTTTAGAGTGAGGTGGCCTTTGCTTGTGAATGGTGAGGTTGTGACTTTAGGTTGCTTCTCAGTGCTGCAATTCTTGGAGGTAGTTTCAACATCAAGGATGGCTCTTAGGGTGGTCTTAGCACCTGTAGTGTTTACCCTGCGCTTTACTGGGGGACGTAACATTCCAGTGCAGGTAACTGGAGGACACAGTTGAACCAGTGGGTCCCTTCATCTACTGACTGAGATGACAGCTTTCTAAGGAATGAGAAGAGTAAAGGCTCTCTAGTTTCTTGCATCTCAACTTAAGCTTCCACAACCTCTTGTTACATATGCAATAACATCTATACCAATATGAGAAAGTTATGGAGTTGTCATTCCTGCTCTACTGCATTTTTTTCATAATTCAAGGGATTGGACTTCAAAAGTAAGCAGGTGTTGAAGGAAAAATAGCAAAGGCAAAGGAATCATGTTAGTTCTTTTTGAAATACTGCCCAGTTAAAATGCTGGTTGTTCTTGTCAAATACATTTGCAGCAAGGTACTTCAAAATGACTTATCAACACTTGCTTTGGAGAGCAGTGCCTCTAAGGTAGCACAAAATATGAAACTAGCAATGGAAAATCACCATGGCTTTGAAAAAAACCACAAAGCAATTATTTCTTACCCTGAGGAAGGGTGTGCCTGTCACTGGGTTGTGTAAGGGGAAGTGGGAACACTGTGCTATTAACATTCATGATAAACTGCCCAGTTAATCATCATCCAGCTAGTCCCTGACTTCTCTCCTTTTCATTCTGGAGTAAAGGGGTGGTGGTGAGAGGGTTTGTCATTGGAGGGAAAGGGAAATTGAATATTGCATGTGGCTTTCTTTATGACAAGGCACTAACATGACTCCCGTCTGTATTTAAATGCTGTCCCCAGGTTACGACTATGGCTATGTCTGCGTGGAGTTTTCACTCTTGGAAGAGGCCATCGGATGCATGGAAGCCAACCAGGTTGCTTTACACTTCGGTCAATGCTGCTAGAAGATTTTTAAATTTTTTTTTTGGTGGGGTGGTGGAAAGCCAATGAGGTGGTTTTTTTGAACCATTCAAAGGAAGATCTGTTCTTGTATAATAAGCAATACTGCGGTTTAAATGTTGTTTTCAGAAACTTGTAAAAGGCTTAGAAATGCCAGTGGGAAGGAGCTGCTGGACACCAAATGGTCTGCCCTCCTCCCAAGCATATGTTGGCATGCTGGCTGGAGTCAGAGGCTCGTGGCTGACAGACTCCTCATGCAGGTTTTGGCCCTGTTGTTTTCGTACTGACACTGATATCCAGTCGGGAAGAGCTCTGCTAGCGTTGAATGCTTCCCCTGGCTGTGCGTGCACACACACACATATGCATGACTGTAGGGGAGGCCTCTGGTATGCAGCTCTGAGTCAGCTTTGACTTGCACGCTCCACTCTTCCGCTCTTCTGCGTTGGGGAGAGATTTAATTGTGCGTCTCCCCCATATCTGGCCTGTCCTTTGGCAAGCTGGAGCTGCAAACAGGAGGACTACCCTATGTGCAGTTGTGCCTGGTAAATCTGAACATTTCCAGCCCTTAAAAGTGCAAAATGTCTCAGTGAATAAGTACCCATGGGGAGCCTTTAGTTGGACCTGGTATTTGAGGCTAGAGCTGTTCATCATACAGGAGGAAGATGCATTCAATGTGTTAGATGAAACATAGATTCCCATTTCTCACCACCCCCTGTGCCTTGGAACTGCAGGTGATGGATCACTCAAGAAAAAACACTAAATGCTTGATCTCCCTTCCCTACCTACAGCCCTTAAGTCTCCTCTCTGCTGCCCTCTTCCTCCTAATTTGCCTGAGTAAGAATCCATACCAATTATCTAAAGCCTTTTTACCTGAATCCCAAGTCTTGCTGTCATGGGAGGAGAGTCATGAGTCAGATTCAGAGCTGTGCATCTGCGAAAATGTGCTTACAGTTAATGAGTCTTCACAGCTGGTGTTTCAAAGGTCCCACTAAGCGCTTGCATTTGCCTCTATTTTCAGTTACAGAGGTATTGCAACTAAAAAATGTTTTACAGAAATAATTCTGTTGCTGTGAAAGAGCTTGGCACATTCCCACCGGGGTGCTGGTGGTGAGCATGGAGAGAGCAAGCTCCAGAATTAATTAACTGCTTTTGCCATTAGTGAAAAATTTTATTTTCCTTTCAGTCTTCATACAATTCCAAATTTATGTTGTTGCCCCTGGGGAATCTGTAATTATGTATGGCACTCCTCCTAACCAAGAAACTCTCCATATTCTCTCCACAATCCTGTTTGCATGAAATAATGTCTCCCTATGCAAGAGCAATTCCCAAATACCGGGGAATTTGGGAATTCCGCTTTTTCTCAGTTTTGATGTCTGCTCTGCTCTTTCTCCCATTTGGAGCATCCCTATGTACTTGGACAAGACTTGATTATATTTGGTCCATTGCTGCAGCAAAGAGCCTGTAAGCACTAGTCCTTAAACTACACTGAGTGCCTGGATGTGCCCAGTAAATCACTGTTCACATAGGGATATGAGGAGGTTCTGTTTGGTGCTCAGCTGCTGCTTACACTGACCCTCCCCAACCATAGTTACACCTTCAGTCTGGATATTTTTTTACCATCTTTCCCTTCCAACATCAGGCAGGGTGCTGCCAGAGCCCCGCTAGTGGTAGGGTAGTGGTCCAGCTGTGCACTCTACCTGGGACATGTTAAAAACGGGTAGGGTATGAAGCCTTCCAGTTTTCCTTCCTGCTGTATGTGGCTTTGTGTGTCTGCAGAGGAAAGCTGGAAGATGGAGTGGTTGGAGGGGATCATCTCCAAAGCCTGTATGTGCCAGTCTTCACTGTGTTTTAGTAGAATTACAGTAATTTATAATTAGTGAAGCAAGAAATGTGCATTTTGGGGTGACCCAAGCTATATAAACTTAGTCAGGAGAGTTGTAACCCCTGGATTGCCCCACATAGGTTAACTTCTCTAATTTGCTCTTGATTGAACATGAAAAAAAAAAAAAGCTGCCTTTTTTTTTTTTTTTTAAGCAGTAAGATTTGTATCTGACCTGCTTCAAGGGAGGGAGATGACTTTTAAGTTCTCAGTAAAAGCCAAATAGCAATGTTCAGAAAGGGAGTTATGCAATATAGTTGTATTTGGACAATAGATATCCCATTTTAATATCTTCCAGGGTAGAATTGTAAGATCATCTGCTTAGATTGAGAATTAATCTGCATTTCTACAAGCTGCACAATCTTAAAACCTGTGTTAGCTAAGACGTAGATTCTTTGATAGTTCAGTTATTTTCAGAAGGTTATCAGCTATCCCTGTCAAATTCAGTCACTTGTGAGAGCATAAATATCAGAAGAGTGTCAGCCCACAGTGACATCCTAGTCCCTCTCTAGTCAACCTGCCTATTTCTCAGTTATCTGTAGGCTGGGAATAAATTTGCAGAGAGAGTTTTCTGATGCTGTTTAATGCCTGTTTAACTGCCTCTGCCTGAAGAACAATTTGCTACATCCCTATATTGTATAATTCCTATGTTGTGAAATCCTTTTGTTCTACTCAGCACCCATTTAAGATCATTCCCAAATTTGCTAACTACAGATTTACCAGGCCCAACTGCCTCCATTCAGTAAGTCTAGCATGTGTATGTGACCATTGAGATTTCAGGGGGCTTTCTGTTAATTACAGTGTGGTAAGGAAACATCCATCTTCTATGTTGCCCTAATTTTGTAGGAGAGTTTCATTCTGCTTGTATTAATTGCTGCAGCTAAAGTAACAAAAGTGTCCTCCCCCCCTTATTAATTGCTTTGCCTTTTTGATTGCTGCGTCGGCAATTCATTACAGCTCAGGGGTCCTATCTAACGTATGTGAAGCGTGATGGGTGGCTCTTGCTGGTAATGCAGAGGTTGGGCTGAGCTGGGTGCTGGCTGCCTGCTCCCCTGCTGAAGTTGGGAGGCTCTTTGCCCCCATAGGACAGATGGGCTGGGGAGCTGTTT
This sequence comes from Megaceryle maxima, assembly GCA_024605025.1. Lineage (NCBI taxonomy): Eukaryota > Metazoa > Chordata > Aves > Coraciiformes > Cerylidae > Megaceryle > Megaceryle maxima. Next base: position 55,839 of record JANHGN010023548.1, read on the forward strand.
TGCAGAACCCAGGTGCAGCCCTGGTCGGTGATGCTCCTGTTGGTCTTTTGTTACAAGTTGGTCGTTGTTTGATTGTTATGAGAGGAGACGTCTTTGCTGTCTGTGATGAGCTACTTTTCCTTTGGGGAGAGACACATATTTTGAATGGTAAATGGGGTTTCTGTCTCCTGAGTCACATGGTTTCTCCTAAAGAGTCTTTTCCTCCTTTATTCTAATTTTTGAAAGGTTGCAGTATGGTGTGGCATTTGTCTCTACTGCATTTTCTTTGCCTTCAGGCTTGGTGCAGCCCCAGTGCAGTCTGGGGGGACCAGGTTGGCTTCTTGAAGGCAACTTCGGGAATACATCCCATGGCTCTTGTTCTCCATTTGTGTTGGGATCTCTTTGCACTCCTTCATGTGTAGAAGAAAGACACATATAAGCTTGTTATTGGGTGCAAGAAAATAATGCAGGAAATGAAATAGCCTTCATGTGCTGTCGTGTGTCATCAGGGCAGGTGAAGGAATGGAGAGAGAATATCTCTGCTGCTGGATATTTTACTGGTTTTGCTGAGGTAGAGGCTATATATATGTTGTGTGTATATATATATATATTGTTATATATATGGAAGCAGAAAGGGGTTTTTTTAAGCTTAGGAGCAAATAATTAGTCCTGACTGACTGTAATATTGTCTCCAAGCCTTCTCTGGCCTCAGACTTAGCAACACTGGCAGTGTGAATATTTCCTAGCTTTTGCTGCTAGTAACTAACATCTTTGTAGTCCTCTCCTCCTGTTTTAGAGGGCAAAAATGGGAGAGCTATAACATGAACTTTTAAAAATACATACTTTGTGGATTATTGTGGAGGTCTCCTGGCATGTGCTAGAGTGGTCATTCCAAGGCTTGCTCTTATGCCTTCCTGCACTGTGTGGCTGGCACATTTCAGAGAGCAGTTTCTGCTGTGATTCTGTGCTGTCCTGGTTCAGCTTGCTGAGCACAGCAGTCCCTCCATTCTCTGATCATTTCTTGCTGGAGAGGGGAATGAGCGATTCATACTGGATTTTGTGGGTGCTCACTTTACTTAAGCACACCCCACCACCTTGCAGCTGGAAGAACCAGCTGTGTGTTTCTCCTGGTCTGAGCCCATCCTCTTCTATCCATTCACTGCAGCACTTTTCTGCATTTAGTGTGAACACAGCTTCTGGTACAGATCAGACTTCACAGGCTTTCCACTGTAGCTGTTGGTGTTAAAAACCACAAGATGCTGTGACAAGCAGTCAAAGCCTAGGACTTTCTGTCCTGAAAACATTTACAGTAACCAGTCACAACTCTGTGTTGCTTCTCATTGAAACACAGAAAGAGCTTGTGGTTATCCTGAGAATGTAGCTGGTGACCTGTAGCCTCAGAGTATTTATCAAAGCCTAGGGTTCAAGGAGCCTGGTGAAATTTTTAAGAGAAAATGTGTGTCCAAGCATTAAAAATAATTGTTTTCCTTTTGGTAGGATGTGCTGAGTTGTAGAGTCTGCCATTTTTTTCTAGAATCTGCAAAATGCCCTCTGTAATGGAAGATGACACCTGCCTCAGTTGTATTTTCACGGGCTGTCTGGTATCCATCATTTACTCACTTGACAATGTCACTCCATCTCTTTAGCTTTAACCTGCAGTTGACAGTGGTGGTAACAATTGAGAGTGTCCACAAATACACTGAAATCTATTTGTGTGTTAGGCTAAAAGTGCTGGACGTGACCTTGCTTTTCACACGTCTTCCTTAGACCATCAGCTGATGTTACTTTCTGCTTCTTTTGTTGTGTATTAGGTGTGTGGATGTTGCTCAAGTTGTATCATTAGCACACATCTTTTTTTCCTTTTTTTTTTTTTTTTTTTTTTTATTCCCCCTATTAAACCTGCCCTGCTTTGGACTCTGTGGATTTTGAGAATTATCTTTTGGAGTCTTCCACTTTGAGTGTGTGTATGGAGACAGGAAGGTTTGTATACCTAGGCTGTGTTTCTTCTAGAAACATCCCAATGATTTGGGATTATAGAGTAATTTTTGTGATACAGCTGACCTGTGGAAAGTTGCCTTCACAGGCTACCCTGCAATCAGTTGAATGGATTTTGAGGCAGCAGAGCTGGTGTTGTGGGGTTTTTTTGTTGTTTGTTTGTTTGTTTGTTTTGTTTGGGTTTTTTGTTTTGGTTTTGTTTTTGTTTGTGTTGTTTTTTGTTTTGGTTTGTTTTTTGTTTTTGGTTTGGTTTCGTTTGGTTTTTATGTCTGATTCAGTGTGTGACCTTGTCACGAGCTCGCTCTGGGCTTATATCACTGAGGCTTGACTGGTTGAATTAATCACTTGTTCATTCCCTCTTGTGTCTCACTAATCACTGCATTGTACCAATGCAAGCCTCTGAGATCAGTAGGGGACTCTGAAGTGGGAGGCTTCCAGTGCTGGGCAGACACTTGCCTATGAATAAGCAGTTGGATGTGCTGTGGTGACCTGTGGCAGGGCTGGGTGCATGGGTATACATGTGTGTATCCTGCAGTGATGTGATAAAGGCACTGTCTGTTTCTCTGTTCCAAAGGACTGACTGAATGAGACCCTTTCTGGTGCAGAGAAGGGTGTCTTTTGTTGTAACATGAAACTGCCCAAAAAATTCTGGTACTGAAAATACTTCTCTGGACCTTCTGTCATTTCAGCATCTTCTGTCATTTCAACTGTCCAAGCTGCATGCAACGTATTAGTCTCCCTTCCTTTGGCACAGGAGGTTGTAAGAGATCTTTCAAAGACTTCACACGCTCTTCCTTCAGCCAGTGGTAGTTGCCTGTCAACATATTTTTTTCTAGCCCTATCCAGATAAAAAACTACAATCTTCTGTCCCGCCTTGCCTTAGGAAGCAAACTATACTGACCAATGGATTTTTAAACGTGTGCTTTTAACTGGAAGAGTTGTAAAGCTGCATCTTCTTCTCTACTGGGTATGAGCCCAGCTTGCCATGTCCCTCCACCTCCCTGCTCTTATTCCCAAACCCTGTCCTCCTTTCTTCCAGTCTCCTTTTTCCTTTCAGCCTTGCCTTACTCATGTGATGAGGATTGTATATGTTTGCTGCTCTGTGGTGGGATTATCCAGAGAACAGCTTCTGGGTGAGCTGCTTGGAGCATGAAGCTGATGTGAGAGCAGGACTTCCTTAGTATCTGTGGTTGCTGCTGGTGGGGGTATGGCCCAGCAGGGTTATCTTAGGACTCAAATATCGCTGTATATTGCAGAATTATCTTTTCTGGGTGCTGAAGTTCACTTGGGTTGCTGTATAAATAGGTTGTTCCACATAAAGGATCCTTCCCTACACTTGTCTAAAATGACATTGCTCTCCTTCTAGCCCCTGGACATTTATGTTCTGGATATGTGTTGACATTAACAAATCTGTGTGATGATGTATCTCAAATACATTGTTAATTTTGTTTTTCACTATTAGATGTTCTATTTACAATGCCAAGAGCTTGAGTTGGCAAAGGTTGAGGAATAATTGTGTTTTCCTGAAATCTGTTTGAATAACTTGATCTGTGAGTGATTACCAAGATGAGCATCCAGTACTCTCTGGCTTGATTGGATGAGGTCATAAACCAGTTCTTGCAGTGCCTCATGCACTTCTCATGGGTACCACATGCTACTGCACAGCATCCATAGGTGCTGTGGGTGGCTGCTCCCTGCACTGCTGCCTCAAAGTGAGGGACCACTGTTGTGTAGCTGGACTTTTGGTCATGCCCAGCATGGCTGTTGTAAAAATGGGGGTACTTGAAAACTTTTGCTTGTGAATGTGAAGTGCAGATAATTCTGCTCTCTGCTCAAGTCACATTGTAGAGCAGTCATTGGTGGAGCAGCACCTAAGAAATAGCTTTGTTTTGGTCACTGTCAATGGGTGAAGAATTTTCCTGAGTGACATGGTATCTGGCACACTCATCCTTTGAATTCATTTGTAGGGGAGGTTTTGCCTTGAGCCAGAAAGGATTTGAAGTAGTCCTTGGATGGAGGATACAGATGCTACCCTGTGTAGCTATTGGGTCCTCTCCTCCTAACCTGTTGATGGAACAGTTGGGTGACAGTGAGGAAATCTTAATCCCAGATGCTGCATATAGGTGTGGTTTCACCTTAAAATGAAAAGCAGCATTTTACTGCTGGCTGCTCTTACTCACAGATTGTATGGTTTTTATTGTATTTACACTGATGACAGGTTGATTTTCTAAGAATTGTAGGAACTCTAAAGGTATTCTTGTGTAACCATTTGGAAGGTGTTTATCATTGTAGCATCAAAGTGCTTCAAAGGAGTGTGACAAATCAGCTGTAGGACAGAGAGTGTGTTGCCACAACTGGTAGATTGCATACATGGTCAGCCCATGATTTGGGGTTAAAATGTAAAATCCCTTGATCAAGCTCCTATATGGAAGTTAGTAGGACTCATGGCACTAATTAGCTTTGATGCTTTTGAGGTCATCCTTTAAGTAAGCTGGTGACTAACAGAACTGCAGATGTACTATCAGAAATTCCCTCTGTACTTTTTAGAAGTGGAGGGTGCTGATGAAATGATTGAAGTTACTTAAAGGAGACATGGAGCCAGTGAAGGAAATGTCTCTATGGGTTTGGTTTACATGAACAAAGGCATCTCAGCAAGCACACCATAACTTCCAAGAGCAAGACCATTTTCCATGACAATATTGAGTGGTTTGCACAAGCCCTGTCATTGTGAACGGCACAACAGTCCCTTCTCAGCAGTCTCAGCAACATTGAGTGGAACACCAGATATGTTTCACAAGCGTATGAGCCAGATTCTAGCGCTAAGACTCCATTTGGACTGTTCTGATAAGTGGGAACACACCAAAATGTTGCCGTTTTCACTTGATGAATCATTTTTGTTACCTTCTGGGTCAGAACTGTTTGTTTGTGCTTTTATCTCATCAGCAGTGGCTTTTCTGTTCTTTGGTGCACTGTTGATGCTGGATTGCTGGAACAGGAAGGTAAAAGGTTGAATCTAGAGGCTAGAAAAAAACCTGTGCTCCCCTGGGATTAAGGGAAAGCAGAGGCACTGTTTCCTTTGCTTAGAAGAATGATGATCTGCCTGCTTTTCTGCAGGAACTGTCATCTTTTTGCATCTCTATGGTATGATAGTGAGAGAGAGGTGGAATTCCTTTCAAGTGTGGATTTTAGTCTGTTTCCTCCCAGTTGAGGTTGTGCTGGAACTTTTCAATGTAAATTTTGGATACCTTGAATTGGGATAGATTCAAAAGAATACCTTGAATTTTGTTGCTTTCTGCTCAGGTTATGAAACCACACAAGTAAAAGATTAAATATGGATGGTTTAGGTTTGAAGGTGGATCAAAGCTATGGCACTCAGCAACTTTTATTTGTGATTTTCTGTTTCCATTTGACTGTAACTGGGCTGTTAATGTTCTTGACTAGAAATGAAACATTATTACAGTGGAAAATAGTGGCTGGCACACCCAAGTGAGCTATTTTGTCATTATCAATCAATCACAGGCAAGAAGGAAACAGGTAGTCAACACAGAAGGACACATAGTTATTATCCGTCCCATTCCCCTGAAAGCCACAGGGCACCTACAGGACTCTTATTAAAAGCTTTAATACCTACAGAGAGCACAGGAAATGCTATATATGCTGTAGGATCAGAGATCAGGAGTGTTGCTGTTATTCTACAGATGTGCAGGACAAGAAAACAAGTTAGGTGGAAGAGCACTGAGGGTGCTGGCAGACAACAGCCCTCTGCACTCCCGAAGAAAGGCACAACTATCCCCTGATCCTCTCTCCTTTCAAAGGAGTAGAATTTCTTCTTGAATCATATGTAGTGACCTGTTTAACCCGGCATGTGTGAATGGGACAGCAATTAGGAGGTCCTCAGTACAACTGTGTGACCAGCTTGTCTATGATTACTCCCAGAAGAGGGCAATGGGGGGAAATACTGAAGCCTTTTTTTACAAGGAGACACAAGAGCGAGGTGGAAAGTTCTTCGTGGCTTCTGCAGCCAAAGAAGCTGTACAGTGTGCAGTTGACATTGCAGTGAAGTGTCTGATGCAAAGTAGCCATTCTGAATTAAAGTTTGTTTTGCTGTGCTGTTGCCCTGTGTGTATGCATTAACAACTACCAGATGTTGCATCCAAGTGACCTCCTGCATCTCCATACCTTAAGGGCATCTGTAAGTTCAAGTAGTTACGTCTTGTAGAGGATGAACAAACAGCTTCCAGAAGTAGATTCCCTAAAGGACAGGGGTCTAAAACCAAGTGCGTCATATAATGAATTACATTTTTTTATGAGGGTCAAAGCTATAAAGCTGTGAACTTGAGATTTAAGTATTTAAATAGCTATGAAACTGTCCTCTTTAGAACAAGAGGATGAAAGTAATTCTCTCCTGTTTTCATAGACAGCAGGGGAAATCTTAGTTTTTGTGATGTACAGTCCATATCTTAGCAGAAAATTAGCAATATTCAAATGGGCTTCGTGTACCAGATTTGAGCCAGGATGGCAGTAAAAGCCAACCAAATGTTTGATGTACTTTTCCATCAAGTATCTCAGGAGCAGAGTTAACAGAAAGTAATTTTAAGTCCTCAGATTCCCAAGATGTATTTTCATACACATAAAATCTGGTTGAGAAGTCTCACTAAGAAGCTGTCTCACGGTGTGAAGCTGTACGTTAATGATATGATGACTAAGGTATGTTGCTGTTTATAGCCCTAGGTTTTTGAAAGCCTGATTGAACCTTCCCAGCTTGTGATATCACTGAGAAGAAAGTTGAGGTGCTTTGGTTCTTTTTTTCTTTTTCCCCTGACAAGGTGTTCTTCTGTGCTCGGTCCATGTGAGATCAGCGTTTGTCCTCCACCACTGCTTGCTTCTCTGCCCAATGCACTAAGTTTGTTTGGTTTTCTTCCTTCTGGTGCATGCTGGGCCCATCATTAAAAGAAGCTAATTTCAGAATGTTTAATAGGCACCTCTTAGTGACAGGCAAATGATTGATCCATCGAATTTGAAGAGGAGCAGCTGACAGCATCACCCCTCCAGTGCTCAGTGCTTGCTTCTGGGAGATGAGCAGCCACACACAGGGAGCTGCAGTGGTGAGTTTGGAAGAATGTCTGGGGAGCTTCTGGACCGCTCTCTTCCTCTTTTACAGTTGGCATGTTCTTAGTGAACATTTGCTGCTTTGCAGGATATCCTGCACTCTTGTCTGGTTGACATTATAATTCTTGACAACTCCCTAAAAGGAGGTTGAAGCCAGGTGGAGGTTCAGTTGTTCTCCCAAGTAACAAGGGATAGAACAAGAGGAAACACCCTCAAGTGGTGACAGGGGACGTTTAGGTTGGACATTAGGAAAAATTTCTTCCCTGAAAGGGTTGTCAAGGCCTGGCCCAGGCTGCCGAGGGCAGTGGTGGAGTCCCCATCCTTGGAGGGGTTTCAAAGCCGTGGAGATGTGGTGCTGAGGGACTTTAGTGGTGACCTGGCAGTACTGAATTAACAGCTGGACTCAATGATCTTAAAGGTTTCCTCCAACCAAAGCAATTCTATGATTCTGTGGTCACCATGCAAGTCAAGACATGTTGGATTTGGTGTGTAATCCCATGGTTACATGCTCCAGCAAAAGGACATGCTTCTGTTTGGTATGGGGTCTATTAATGCTTAATAAATAAAATATGCTGAATTGTCTAGGAATAAATTTACCCCTTTAAGGCAGAGCTTTCCAGCCTGACTTTTTATTTTTCCAGTGTGATTTTGCATTGGGATTGGTCTTTAGTGTTTTGATATTGTGCTTCAAAACCATGAATAAAAAACTGGACCTTTCTTCATTGTTCTCCCAGCTTCCTTATGGCCATTGCTTATTTTAAGGTTCCCCTGGGGGAAATGTACAGAAGGTCATGGAGTTGATTAGTGCATTGTGTTTATTATGTTGTTTAACAGTGTTATGGGATGAGATGGCCTTTGAGGAAGAAGGTGACCATGTAACAAAGTATTGAGAAATGCATCCAGGCACTAGAGCAGCGTTTCAGAGGGAGAAGTAAAATCCCTGTACTGGGAGCAAAGAGAGTCTTTGAAGCAGCTGTTGTTCAAACACCAAGTCCAGGCGGCAGGCCATGATGAATCAGAAAAGGAATATAGATGAATCAGAGCCATGTGGACCCTTCCCTAGAGCCATCTATGTATAATGATAATCAATATGCTAAATATTTAAATACTCTTTATCATTTTAAATATACTTTTCAAAAAGAAGATTCAAACTGATTCATACCTTTTGGGCATGGGAACGGGTGTTTGGTATATATGACCTTCTTTGCTTACCCCCTGGTACATCCTTAACCATGCACACTTCTCTTTGTGGAACAGGAGCGCAGCCAGTAACACCAGAGTGCAGAACTTGTTCCCCTTTGAGCTGTGAGGTCCTACTGCCCCCAGACCCTCACTGCCTGAACTCTAGAAATCCTCTCCCAAGCCCTGTGTACAGTATAGGAAAAGCTGTCATTTTAAATTGTCCACATTTTTCCAGTGATCCTGCAATGTGATCTGTAAAGGGTGCCCTCTTCAGAGGGGTGAGGGAAGCTGGAGGTTAGAATTAGCTGGACTGGGATATATTCATGCTTTCAGCGACAAGTAAAGGGTCCACTGCACTTCACTGGATCAAAGACAACTTTCGGATGTGTTGAAATCTTCTTAAAGGATGAAATGCAGAAGCCATTCATATCACCTACCAACCAAAGCTGGCCCTCGAGCACGTGAAGTCCCAGGCACGTTGCATGTTTTCTCAAGCTGTGGCTCATCGCTGTTATCCTTCCTGGAGCCATAATTGGGAGCTCATCTGTGCCAACTGTTTTGGTGGTGTTCTCAGAGCAGGACTGAGTGTGCTGACAAATGAAGCAAATGCTGCATTTAAAAGATAAGCGCTTTGAGAGTCCTAACGTGGAAGTGAATTAGAGTTCAAAACTCAGGCAATAAAATGTAGAGAGCTGGCATAGTCTGAAAGGCAATTTTTGTGCATATTTGCAAAAAGGATGTCAGTGGGGGGAGGTGAGTTATAGAAAGATACTGGGGCTTGCTTAAAAAGAGTATGGCTGTTATCCAGGGAATTTAGAAATCGTGGGAAGAAAACTGGAGATGTCTCAGTGGGCTAGACAGGGTGTCTGTGCAAATAAGGTACTTAAAGGATGTAGACTGGCATCTTCTGCTCAAGGACAAATGACCTGCATAACCAGGCAGAAAGGGAGGCCTGAGGAAGGGTCTCTGGGAACAAGTGGAAATGGAAACCTGGGTGTCGTGGTGGATGGTCCCAGTGCAAGAGGGTAATGGGTTTGGTATGAAAGGCGATTGAAAAAGAGGCACTGAGTGCTACCTGGGATAAAATAATTCTTACAGAGCATCTTAATCTGTTATATTTAGCTACTACATCTGTAGGACTCCCTAAGTTATCCTCCTAATGCCTCAGTTCTGTGCTAGTGCTATTTTGTTTAATGTTCCCATCAGTGATGTAGTGAAGTTATGTTCTGTGAACTCAGGGTTGATGATGACATCTTTGGGCTTGATGTCTTGGGCCTCCTCTGACCTTGGAGACTGTGAGCCCTGAGCATGCTGTACTGGCTGGCATCAGATCACTACTGAAACGGATGCCTTACTGCTAAATGCTTCAAGGTGTTGCCATGTGCTCTTCAGCTCCATAGCATCAGTGATGCCCAGGAGCCAGACATTTACTTTCCAAGTGACCACTAATACAGCTATTGTGCAAGGTTCATCTCAGTGTTCGTCTTGATAGAGGCCTGTAATGATAATATACAGCAAGGTTGGATCCACTTGGTGATGTAACCATTCATCAGAAATCCACGACTTGTCCAGACAGCCTTTTCTTCTGTATATCTTGAATCTTCTTCCTTGTCTGTCAGCTACTCAACAGTAGGATACTGGACCCTGATAGATCAGGCCAGTAAGAAGTACCTGAGCTGCAAAAGGTTAGGGTTCTGGAGAAGGGGACTTTGGAGCCTTGGGCAAAGTCACACCGCACTAGGAATTTGCTTGTAGTTAGTGTTCCTGTAGGAAATATCAGATCGCTGAAATATCCTGCAGCAGGCTGTATTGCTTTGATTTCTTCATCTCTCCATGTTGTGCTCTGTTTTCTAAATGTTTAATTACAGATGGATTGTGGTTTATGGGTTCACAGCTTTTCTCATCTGCTTTTTGTCAAAGGTAAGCAGATGTACTGCCTCTTTCCCTCTCGAGTTGAGTCCCCTATACAGCAGCTGCCAAGGAGCTTGGAGATAAAAATTTAAGCATATGGAAAAAATGGGATCAGAAGCCAGTTTCTGTGGCTGAGATGATGTTGTTATGAAATATATCCAGCTGGTCTTATATTCTCCCAGGTGTCTTGGTGGCCCTCTGCCCCATCCCTGGAAAATGCTGCCTCCAGAATTCCATGGCCAGCTGGGGATATGTGGGTTGGAGGGACCTTTGGTGTTTGACCCCATCTGCCTGCTTTATCTGAAGAGAGCCTCATGCTCTCCCTGCCAGCTTCCATCCAGCCTATCTGCACAGATGAGAATCATGCCAGTGAAATAGGATGTGATTACATTGTTTACATTGGGTTGCAGTTGTGGCTGTTAAATCTGCATTTTTAATCCATACTCAAATAGGAGGAAGACCTGAAAGCAGTCTGAGTTATGTGACTTTTGCTGTCAGCTGCTTGTTTCCCTGTGCTGCACCATACAGTGCGCTTGGAAGGCAAGGACTGGAAGGTCACCTGTGAATGGTGAGAGCTCCCAGAAATGCTGCTGGGACTGTGGGCTCCCTGTGCATTCCCAGACTGCCTCCTGGGATACTGTCTGAGCCTCCCCAGTGCAATAAATGTGAGTCATTCACTGGTTTAATTTTTAAGTGATGGATGTATTTGAATGACCATCCTAATGATAGTAAATATGCATAAGAGGGCTGAATGAACATCACATAAATGAGGGTAATTCTGGTATTTTAATGTGACTGCTTTGCTGTGCTGCCTACAAGCATTCTTTTGTCATAATCTGTACACAATTGTATATCTGTTTGCAAATTATATTTTCGGTTTGTTAACATGTGGAACCATGTCAGTCATCTGACTTGGTTATTACTCAGGAATAAGGATACCAGAACCTTTCAGTTCACAGCATGGATATTTTCCATTTAATCCAATTATGAACAATATAGGGAAATAATTAACTGGTGTTTGGTGTTGTGCATGAGCCAGCTGCTGGAGGAATACGGTTTGCTTGTGGTGCAGGCACTTCATGCGCTCCCTTGGTTGCTGCTCTGTGGTTGTAGCCAAGGAGGAGACTTTGGCTTATTAATCCTTGTGGATCTAGGGGCTCGAGAGCTGAGCCTTGGTTCTGTTCCAGGAATGACCTGCACTGCTCCAGGTGTGTCATCTGTAAAGTTGAGGCTACAACTGCTGTTCCACTGAGTCAGGTACCCACGGCCTTTCATGTGACTAGGGGTGGTGGCTTGTGGTCACCATCCCACAGAAGAGCCAGAGCACACAGCCATCCACAGCCACATCTCTGTGCAGTTTGGCAGCCCCTGTTGTAGCTGCCAAAGCATGACCCGCGGGGTGGAGTACTTGGAGGCTGTCATCTCATTGTTAAGAGGCTCCAAAGTGAGAGTTTACTGAAGGTCTTAAAGTTTGGCCGAATTTAGTTAAAGCAGAAGCCTGGTTTGATTGGAGGGAGTGTGCCATGCTCTGAAAGCTCTCCACATTTCAAATTTTCTAGGTCACTCTTGGATGCTCTAATTTTTTTTTCAGAGAAACAGTTAGTGAAAACTTTGACATTGATGATTTGTATTCTTCTGTCATCTCAGTCTTGGAGAGCACAGAGATACTTTTTTGGCAAGTTCTCCCCCTCCTCAACCCCCAGTCATCATCATTAGAAGGCTGTCAACAAGCATCAAAAATACCAGCATGCCAACTGTAAATGCTAATTGACAAATAAGCAGCTGAGGTGGGTAACTGGTGCCACGCCTGACCTGCACCAGTCTGTCTCCTGGCCCTGTCAGTTGCTGCATTGCTCCTCTGGGAAGCACAATCAGAGTGATCTGTGCTTATGTACCTGCACCACTCAGTAGCACACACAATTTCTCCTGCCCATGTGAGGTAGCTGGGCTCTGCTCAGAGCAGGATGTGAATTCTTTCCTTGTTAAAGTGGTACAGTAGCAAAGAGGATAGAGAGATGAGTTAAAGTCAACCTTGTGACTGGACATTATGTGTGCTAGGAGTGTGGTCTGGGTTTTTTCTTCCGGTCAGGCTTGTCCTTACCATTTAGATGTTACTGATACTCGTAGTGTTTCTGTTTAACTGCCTTTGGGGACAAAGAGCTTGGAAACTGCTCTAGTAAAACCAGAGTTTTGTTGCCAAAGCCTTGTGCTCAGCTGACACACAGTCTCCAAAGTGCTTCTGGAAGGGTTTTGTCACCTGTGGATATCATGGCTGAGGGATTTTCCCATTTTCTTTCCCTCTCTTCAAGTAACCTGTTTTTGTGTGGTTCGTCCCTGCTCAATGAAGGACTTTTGAGACATTGAGACTTGCTGTGGGTGGTTTCTCCAAAATGGCTCTACAGTTTCATGTCATTGCTCTCTAGGACCACCTCATGATGGGATTGCTCAGTTGATCAGAGCCTACTGACAGTAATATTTACATACTAGGCAATCAGCTGTTAATCCAGGTGATGCAAATTTTTTAGTAGCTTTAGATAAAATGGCTTGTACTGAGTTGTATCACTTAGACTAGAATCCAGTATTACAACAGACCTCTAAGTGAAAAAAATATGTGTAACTGTTTGAAAGGTACTGAACAGTAACATAATTCATTGCTTCCAGCAGCAAAATCCTGGTGCTCTGTTTTGATGAATTTGGTGATTCAGAAAAAAAACAGTAGAATCTGCTCGTGCCTGTGGAAATCTAGACATTTCCATGGCTGAGAGCTCGGTGTTCCAGTACTGCAGAGCTGTGCTGCCTTTTAAACCCTTTGCTGGTGAGTCAACTGTGTGTTTACTGCTAGTTTTGAGGGGGAGGTTCCTGACTGGGAGGACTGGGGAGACATTTCTGCAGCATACTGATTTAGAAAGAAAAGGCCAAGTTGCTCAGAAGGGCAGGATTTTTGAAAATCTATAAGGAGAATTAACGGGCATAGTGCAGGTGAGTTGGTGGGAGGTCTAGGGTAAAATGTGTGAATATGGGAAAGATTCTTACAGTCTGGGTATTAGACAATACCTGTGGCATACCTTGGGCTTCCTTTTTTTTTTTTTTTTTTTCCCTTAGCATTGTTCCCTGAAATTCTCAGAAAATCTTTGTGATTTCACAAAGATCTGCTCATGTGAAAGTGGTGAACTGAAAATTAGAGTAATATCCAAAACCTTTCGCAGAGAAAAGGAAAAAGATATAGATGAGGAGTAAGCAGTGACAGTCACTAGAGAAAATAAAGGTTCTGAAAATATTTGGGATGGAATCTAGTAAGAAAATGGGAGAAGGAGGAATTTAAAGTCACTGAATCCTGACAATGTGTGTCCTAAATGAAGGACTTATTTTTGAGTGTTAAATGATGATTGCAACCTTGAAAATTACTTTATCAAGAAGAAATCAGTGAGAGAGAGCCTGTGGAAAAACTGAGCAGGCAATCAGCAGGGTGTTAAGGAAATTAGGGAGTAATTATGCAAGTGACACTTTTGCAGTCTCTGAAAACTGAATTTGCAGTAGAGACCAGCACCACATGCTCTTAAAAAACATTTTCCACAAACCCAAAAATAATCTTAAGGCTTTCTGGCAAATTTTATCTTTGGTGGCTGGTAGAAGGATGGAGCTGTATAATGGGTTGCCCTACCAGAGGAAGTGTCCTCAAATCTAGTTGTCCTTATTTCCTGAGCTCATAGGCAGGGCTGCAGGTGCCTGCTGAGGAGCTGCTGTTTCTGAGGACTCCCCTGGGTTCACAGACTGGCCACAGCTCTGCTCGCGAGGATGTGCACCCTGCCTTCTCTCCCTGTCTTTGCTCAGTGGGTCCTGAGACAGACATGGGCATTTCCAGCCTGCTCTCCTGGCACTGCCTGTCTCTTGAGTGTGTGATATTCTGTGATGTGATGGGTGCCCTGCCTGAGAAAGGGAACATGTTCATCTCAGAGGGACCTGCAGTCCCAGTGGGACAGCCTTGATTTCCCTTTCCTTGTCTTTCTCCCTTGTGTCTCCTCCCATGTCTTAAAGAAGGTGCAAACCTTCTCCTAGGCATGTAAACTCCATGCTGTGAATAGAGCCTGGGGACATTCCTTGTGCCTGAGGTTGCAGCCCTATGCTCTGGGTGCACACACCAGCCTTCAACAGGTCTAGGAAGGGCTCAGCTCCCTGTGAGGCAAAAGCAAGTCCATGATGGAAAACATTGCTGAAACAGCTGGGCAGCAGAAAGGAAACCCCTGAAGCGTTCAAGGCATATAGGCCTGGTAGGAAACCACAACCTTGGTCCTTAAAACGCAGACTGTGGAGAGGGGAAGTGGTGAAACCTGACCTTACAGGGCAATGTCTTTGGTCTGCAACTTTCTCTGCTGTGCGTTTTTGTAGAGGTTGAGGGATAGTGTTTGTTCCACTGCTGAGTGATTCTCTGATAGAAACAATTCCCTCCTGTTTTATGTATTCCCTAACATCACCCTCATGTTCTGTGTAGCGCTCTGTGCGTGGTTATATGGTAACTTTTTGAAATAACAACTCCAGAAACCTGTTTTCTCACATTCATGGTTTGCTCTGGACTAGGTCAGAGTACCTGGGAAGCTTCTGACTCACCAGAGGTCCCCAAAATAGCTTGGGGCTATTTACAGCTCCCTGAGGTCTGTCTGTACCATCCCGCAATGAGCCAGGAGAGCAGCTGCTCTCCTGGTCTTGGGAAACCTGGGTCTGTATCTCACTATTGTCACCAAATCTCACACTGTGGTGTTGGGAAATGCATGGTCTGGCAGCGCGTCCAGTGATAGATGTCTCATAGCTCCGTGCATTTGCAGCTTGGCCTAAATCCTTCACACCCAGGTGTGGTGTGTTGTCCATGGCAGTTGAGAGCCACCAGGAATCCTGACTACTCACTGCTTTTGTGGACTGCTCTAGGCTGGAGCTTGGGGACTTGTACTTACGACTTCATTTCACCCTTAAATCATCTACATTTCAGCAAAGCTTGTGGATTTCTTGGGCTCCTGACATCTCTCCAAAGTGTCACGTGTGGAGCTGGAAGCAATGTGTCTTTGTAGGCAGTGGAGCTCCTCTGCTGCTGCCCTTCCCCTTCAGGTGCTTGACACCAGCCCCACTAGGGACTCGTGGCAGAGCAGTGGCTGGCTGCAGAGCCAGTGGCTTTGCCACATGCTGTTACACTTCTCTGAAGGAAATCCAGGGTTTCATGAATGACATGATGACTAACCCAAGTATGAAAATTCACCTCAGTGGCATTTTTCCTTGTATTCCTCCTCAAGTAGCTGCCATGAAGCCAGCCTGCTGGCGGCTGTGAAGGAGGATGTCCAGCCGCCCCTTTCCAGCTTGTGGACAAAAGCAGGTTAAAGCAGATTCCCTGTAGTGCTCTGGTTACTCTGTTGTTCTCAGGAGGTGGCAAAGACTCTTCTGCCTAGTCCTTTTGGAGCTAACACGCAGCTTTCTAGCCCCATGCTAGAGCAGGGCACAGGCAGTTCCCCTTCCACTTCTATGGCAGAGCTCCAGCTAACTGAACCAGGAGGTGTTCTCCCCCTTTCACCTGGGACACCTCACCTTTTACCCCTGTTTCACTTGCAAAACCTTTAGGATCCAGAACGTTAACCCTTTTCTTTGCTTCTGAGCACTCAGTGTGTGCTGGGCATTTCCCATTCGTCATTTCCCCCCTTGTCTCAACAGGGAACTCTTTCGATTGGTGGCAAAGAAGTGACCCTTGAGTACACTCCGTGCCCAGAGTTTTGGCGCTGCAAACGCGTAAGTATGTGATCAGAGAGCTGGGTGGTGCTTCCCCAGCTGGCTCTCTTGGCAGTGGCACCAGAGAGGAGTGTTAGATACTTGCCTCAGTGGCTGAAGATCCTTAAGAGTGATCCCTGTCCTGAAGCTCTTGCCTTTTCTGAACTGCTGTGGCTTTCCCTGCCTTGTTTTTGCATGTTGCTTTGGTACAAGTAGCCAGTGGTTTCTGCACAGAGCAGTTTCATCCCTGTGCAGTGGTTCCCTTTTTAACATGTGGGAAAATAGTATGTGGGTCCTTTCTCTTAAAAAACAATCTGAGAGAGTGATTCCACCAACTGGAATGGAACAGGCTTTCCCTCTGGTTCACGTGTGTAACCGCAGGTGTCTTCACTGCCCTGGTAACCAGCGCTTTCTGCAGTGCAGACCACCCTTTTCTTTCACGCAGGAACCTGGCACCTAGGTTTAAGCATAGTAAGTGCAGCAGGGAGGGAAGCATGGAAATGAGTCCCAAGTCCAGGCAGCAGTTAGTAGACTGGAACCGCCCCAGTTCTGGGGAGGCACAGTTACCTTCAGGTCCGTTTTGTTCCTGTGTCCTTCTCTTGGTTTTCCCAGAAGAGGTGCTTTCAGCTGTGATAGGTTGGGAGCAAAGGGCAGGGCTATTGCCTGCCTGAGAGGCTGCAGCAGGGTGGGAAGGGATTAGTTCTGGTTAGCTTCTCACCTGGACCACTGGATCACACTGGACTACAAAGACCCTCATTCAGGCTAATTGGATGCACTCTGGCTGTTGCTGGGCACCTCATCTGTGCTTGCAGCGCTCTGGAGATCAGAGACAGAAGTTCCAGGCAGTGGTTTCACAGCAGTGCTGAGTGCAGTGAGAAGTAGCTGGAGGGTATGTCCCTACTGTTGCTGTGCCCAAGCACGGCCTGACAGAGCTTCCTTGTGCCTCAGAGTATTTGCAGGGCTTTGGTTAGAGGTGAAAAAGTAGTGTGAAAGAAAATCAATGCAGTTACCAAAAGCTTGAAGAGGAAGTTAGGAATGCTGTGTTCAGAGAGAGCTGTGAAGACGGGGCTCTTGGCACTTTCTATGGTGCCCCTGGGTGGGATGACCATCTAAACCTTTACAGCTCTACCTCCTGGTTAGCAGACACCTCTTCACTGACTCTCCCTCTGCATCAGTATCCACAGTTCAGCTCAGATAAGGACTTTGTCACTGCTTTAGGAGTGAGATTAAAGAATACAAAGGCACCTTTGGATCCTTTGAAACACCAGGGTGCCCAGCAGTGAGGCTCCTACCACAGAACTGTTGAGTCTAGCTTCACTTAAGAGGGGGAAGGGTCCCATCTCAAGGACCAGTGAGGTACCTTCGTGGTGTGCACACATCAGTGCTCAGAAGCTGTGTGAAAATCCTTTTCCTAAGGAAATCCCAGTTGTGAGCCATGTGAGCATTTCCCTTCCATTCCAGCCAGGGCTCCTACTGCCATTACACATCCTGCCTCTCAAGCTCTTGCTGTAACTTTTCCATGGCTGTTACTTTCTGAAAGTACTGTAGAGTCTGGCCTTCTGGAGTAGGTTGTATCTGCTGCCTTCAAAACATGACTTCCTCATGCTGTCCATCTTCCATTGCAGTGTAAGGTGTGTACTGTGGGCTACAGATCTTCCTGCTCCTATTGCAAGCTCCCAAGAGATGGTAAGTATATGTGGTCCCCTGTGCTGCTTGGTTAAAAGTTACATCTGCCCTGACAAGTAAGTTTCCTTTTTGGCACCCCTCTTGGTGGACTAGCTGAGCACTGTGTAGGAGGATTATTAGTTTTGATTTGGTTAGACCCTCTTCCCTGTCCACACTAAAGATGTTACACATGGATGTGTTGCTACCAGGCTTTTTGTTCTTGTGAGGCTTGGTGGAAAGGGTGTCTCACTGCACAAAGCTTTTCCTTGCCATTGATCTGGCATTGTCCTTCATCCACGGAGGTACAGCTTGTGTGTCCTTCAGGACTGTGAGCTAGTACTGCTGGCCACAAGCGAGGTGTCTTCCGCTCAACCCACCTTCCTTGGGAGATGCAGCTGCATGTTGTCAGTGTTACTCTTTGAGGATCTCAGATTAGAGGTGTATCCAGGACTTGAATTGCTGAACTCACCTTACAGACTGTAAGAAGTGCATGGAAGGGAGTTCTGCTCCTCCAGGAACTTCTCACCCTACCAGCACCTCTGCTTTTTGAGGTGGGAGAGCACAGGAGCCAAAACACACTCCCTTGAGGCACTGCTTTCTTTGGGACGAGCAGGTATTCCAGGCACTCTGTAAGCTTTGACTGTATCTTTGAGCAGACTTCTGATGGTTTGCATTTCTCAGCTGCATACCCCAGGCAGAAGGGCATTAAAATAATTGCTGATACAGAGCTCTTTATTTACTGAGGCACCATCCCTGTGGTTGTGCTTTCCTTGTGCTGTGGCTCCTCCATCAGCATTACGAAGGCAAAATTTGCGTAGTTGGCCCAACACACAGTTGTGGGTTGTAATAAAGCTGCCGAGGAGCAAATTAAACAGAGCCTTTAAGACGCTGTGAAGGCCGATTGTGGTACATGCTTCCTACTGACCTGCTTTTGTTGATTGTGGAAACGTGTAATAAGGTAACCTTTCTATGACTGTCTTCTAATTGCTGGGTGAAACAAAACAACTCTCCAGGCATATACAGATGTTCCTGCAGCTTTGCACGAGTTCTTGTGCGCCTTGTGACTTATGGTCTTGAAATGGACATTAATGTGCCTCTCTTACAGGGAGCAGAGCAGTCCCAGAGGCCAGAGGTGGTTCTGAGGGTGAGGATGCACCAGCTGAGTCAGAATTCAGTAAGAGAATTGCTGTCCCCATCTCCGGGATTGTGTGATTTGCATGGGCAGTATTTGCAGCTGCACATGCAGACTGGTTTCATATGCAAATTTTACAGGGGTTTCTGCTCATGAAGTGTAGCCAAAACTCTGCACACTGCAAATGCAGACAAATTAGTACGGGCCTGTCCAACATGAGCTATGCTGACAGCCAAGCAAATCAGCATGCAGCTCTCCCAACACTGACGTGCAAACGTGTGTTCTGTCACGCTGCCTGATGCCCAAAGAGAGCAGGGAGGTGCTCTGGGGGATGTTAGAGTGAAGCTTCGCTGTGCCAACTTTCTCTTTGTGGGGAGAAGCTTCAGCATCAGGTGCAGGGATATATACAAAGATGTCTAAATTTGCAGCTTTAGAAGCTCAGGTACCGATCTCTTTTGAAGTGAAGCCAGATGCTTCAGAGGTCTTCAAGCAGAGAATCTTGATGGGATTTATCTTCTCTATATTGCATAGGTAGGCTGGGGGGCAGGGTGTTTCCACATAGTATCTGTCTCATCTGCAGTAGGTAGGCATCAGTGATTGTATTATGATGCCTCTTGTCTCTCTCTGACAAGAGAAGTCAGGTAAAGGATCCCAGCATGAAAAAAGGCAATGGAAGGACATGCCTTATCTAGCTTGTCCTTTACACATCTTGTGTCTGCAGAGTGTTAAGACATGGGATATGCAAAAGGCACAACAGGTTGTCCTTTTATAAGGGTCACTGCTGCAGTGGCCAGAAAATAGGAAAAGAAAAAATACATTCTGAAAAACTGTATGTGGAACCAGTCCATTTCTCCTCTCTAATAGCAGAGACCAAGCCTGAAAAACTTGATCAAGAGTTATCAGGACAACCTGGATCTCCAAAGCAGCCTCTTCAGCCCTCAGTTCCTGCTCTGCAGCAGGAGTGTCAGCCTCAGGAACAGGAGCCAAGGAAGAGAGATGAAGGGAGAGAGCGGCGGCCCTCACAGGAGAAGAGAAGAGACATGGACCGGCACCAGGAGCTGCCTGCTCAGAGAGAAGCAGAGGAAGCCACACCACAGGATGGTGGAGGAAGCAGAAGTGAGTGGCACAGGACCCAGTTTTGGATTCCTTTTGCTTGCACTTCCTGAGACTATCTGCAGAAAGGGCAGCATTTCACTAAAACCTCTGGAGGCTGTTTCTATGTTGTGCAAATCAATGGCATCAAGTAATAATGAGCTGTCCAGCTCCAAAGGTTCTGGCAAATTGTCTTTAGTAAAATTAATTCAGGGCAAGCTGGCTTCAGGATGGTGTGGTTAGCTTAGTGCAGCAGCAAAAGTCTTTTTGGCCAGAAGTTACCCTGGGCTGACCTCCTCTGAGAAGGGCTCAACTTTCTCTGCTCTGTTTTCTGGGAAGGAAAGGGTAGCAATTGGAGGAGGTACTCCGAGCATCTTGCGGAGTGTAAAGGAAAAAAGTGATGGCTTCCAGACCCAACTGCAGTAGCCATGCTGTTGCTTTGAGTGGGTTTAGTCTTATCTATGCTGTCACAATACACTTGGATCTGAATTTTTTTACTACTTTTTCTTTCCGGGCTACCTCCCTCATTGTGCCTCACAGCAATTATGCTGAAGCGTATTACTCGATTCACCCCACCAGAAGTGATTGTGGGGCTTCTGGCCCCCTATGTGCGTCTCTCCACATCCAGCGTGCGCATCATGAAGAACAAGGCTGGACGGATGGGACAGACCTATGGCTTCATTGAACTGGAGTCACATGCTGTGAGTAGTTTCCTGCTTTCACATGCTCCCCCTGTTGGCATCTATAGTCTGTAGAAGTAGAGAAACAGAAGTATGAGAAATAGCTGTACTTATGAGGCAGCTATCCTGGAGTGAGTCCTCTCTTTTGCCTGTCTGGCTAGGTCCAGGGAGTATCTGATACAGCGGTTGCTCTCTGGCTGTAGGAGCCAAAGATTGTCTCTTGTCACAAGCTGTGATGCTGAGTGAGTTTCTTGCCTCAATGCATTTCTTTGTAAACCCTCCTAAACTGGGCCACCTCTTGCACAGATACTTTGTTTGCAGTGGAACTTGAATTCCATGGTTTCTGTCTGCAAAAGACAAGAATCTTAATTAACAGACAGTCTCATGTTGGAGAGTTCTTATTTTCTGGTTCTGGGTGACTCCCAGACTCCATAGCTGTCCTTTGGCATTGGTCCAGGGGATGTTCACCAAAACTGGAAGAGCAGCCATGGTACTGATTTTCTGGCATCCCTAGGAGAATACAGTCTCTGCTGAAAATGGTCATAGGACAAGCAAAGAACCAGACAATGCATTTATCCTTTTTGTCACATCCTGAATACCTTCTACTGATACTTAGACAAAACTCTTGTGCTTCCTGTCCCTACTATGGTCGTCATGTAAGCACAAAGCCTTCCTTTCAGGCAGACTGGATGTGGGACATAGGCCTATGACAATAAAAATTTCAGATACTTCTTACAGATATTAAATTCTCTTTTCCTTTTACAGGAGGCAATGAGGTTGCTAAAGATACTGCAGAATCTGGATCCCCCTATCTGCATTGATGGACGTACGGTGGAAGTGAACCTTGCTACCGGGAGGAGGAGGTACAGGAAGATGAGGCGGGAGGGTTGTCCTTTGTGTAATGTGCTGCAAGGCTGGAGCTGTGTTGTCAGACCAGGTGCTTAAAGGTTGGCACATGAATTAGCACAGATGTTACTACAACCTAAAAAAGTGTTGAAGAGGTGAAGACATTGGAACTGGCAGGAGCTTCAGTGATTGAGCAATGTCAAGATTAATTATCGTATTGCGTGGCCTCTTGTTGTCAATCTGTCAAATCCCATTGTGAGGGAAATAATGGCTTCAGCTTTTTAAAAAGAGAGATTTGGAGAGATTTGTCTTTGTGGACACAGCAGAATGTGGTCATAACTCTTGTGGAGACAGTGATCTGCAATGTCTTTTCTCTCCCGGGATAGACGCAATCCAACATGTGTCCAGCAAAGATGGTCTTTCTGCCTTTGTTGGTCCTGCTGATCATTTTGAGTGTACCGAGGTTAATTTGAAGCCAGATTGACATTAACCCATAACCTTTATCTCAACAGGAATGACTATGGGGAGCATGGTGACAATTCCTACTATGGCCCGGTAGGTCTGTGCAGCTTCTCTGCAGGTTGCCGGGAAGGGAGGGAGCACTGGCGGTTATAGGCCTGACTTCCTTAGGCTTTTTCCCTTTGAGCTGCTGAAAGTACAACATGTTGGAAGATGGCCCAGTAATGTTCAAGTGTCCTCTTTACTGCTACCCTGACCCCAACCCTGTGTTTATAATGTGCAAGGAAGTGCAAGTCAGAGTGGAGACGCTCCTTGAGGGAGCTCTGGGTTGGATTACTCTCTACCACACTTTTCCAGAGTGACTTAATTGATGACTGATCGCCGTTCCCGGAGTGAATGTTTCTGTGAATTTTCCTGGAGTGAATGTCTCTTCTCTAGTGCTTGTTACTAGGCTACAGGGCTCTTCCCATGCTGAATAGGCTGGAGGCTTCCATACAGATTGTTACAAGCACATCATTTAAAGACTGATGGAAGCTACAGAGGTCTTGTGCATTACTCTGTAGATGAAAAGCTATATCTTGCTTGTGCTCTATTTAGGGTAGCTAAATGAGCTGTTTTCCTGAACTTCAGGTCTGTGGGAGGGAGGAGAAGCAATATGATGTTTGTCAAAGACTCTGATCTGTTTGTGTTCTTTGCTTACTCCAGGGCAGAAGGGGCATGAGAGACAGGAGGGGCAGCGAATCACAGAGACGCACCAGAGCACAGTGTAAGTTCAGCTCCACCTCACTCCTACCGTGGAGACTTTTCTTCCTTAAAAGGGCACTGACATGTAGAAATCAGCCCAAAAATATTTTTAAAGGCTAAGAGTAGGTTTGTTTGCTACACCCACTTCTGAGTTCTTTTGCCAACTTTGTTTAGTCACATTTTCCTATCTGATGATGTGTTTCTCTCTTCTCTTACTGTGCAAAACTACATGCAGATAAAGGAAACTTGCTGTGTAGTTTTCCTTGTTGTGGTGAACTGATGGGCTAAAATCAGCCTGGCAATTTCTAGATGAGACAGAAGAAAATACACTTTATGTAGCAGTGCCAGGAGCTGGAATGACACTCCTGATTGTTTTACTAACTCGCATGTAGTATCACTGAACTCTGTCTAATAGCACTTTGGAAGTGAGAAGCATTCCTCACATTATGGGCCTATCCTTAAGGCCTTTGGCTTTTCCTGCAGAAACAGTTTTTTTCCCTGTTCTTCTTGGGATCTTTCATGCACCATGGATGGAAGGGCTGTGGGGACTGCCACCACTTTAAACAGGAGCTGTTTGAAAGAGCACAGATCTTCCTTGTTCACAGGGATGGGTGGACACAGAGCCTGGGACTCATTACCTCATTCTTAGGGAAATGACTGAAGTTCATATCTTTGTCTGGTCAAGTGTTGTGTGTTGTCCTCTGGTGATCTCAGCACAGCTCCTCTAAGCTGTTTTGATGTGGTAGTTCTGCCAAAGTCCTAAACCAGAAGAATTGTGAAAACCTGTCTCACTTCTTACTGCTTAAAGAAAAGATGATGTAAGTTAAGTGTTGTGAGGATACTCAGACCTGTCTTGCCAGGAGAGAAGAATTCCTTTTTCCTACTCTTGATCCTTTCACCAATTAAATATTTGCTCATGCTTTTGTCTTTGTAAAAGCCAAGTTCTGCCTTTGAAAGGCTGTGGTGTTAACTCATCTCTCTGTTCAGCTCCATCAGATGTGTCCACATACATTTATGATCCTGAAACTGGGAATTACTACGATCCCATAGCTGGGACATACTATGACCCCAGGACTCAGGTGAGTGCATGGGCAAGAAGCTTTACACCCAGTACGTTCTTATAAACCGCCCTTCTCTGGAGAGATTTCACAGCTAGATCCTGAAGACAGGCTAGCACAGGACAGTATAGATGCAGCTTTGCTTCTCTCAGTCCTCTGACCTGGGTAAAAGTGCCACACATTCCAAAATACGAGCTTAATGAGAGGCTAGGAAACCATTAACTGTGTGTTGAGTTACTGTAGCTGCCTCTTTAGCCTCTGAAGCCCTGCCTTTGGTGGGTTTTTCGTCTCCTCTTCATTGAATAGACTTAGAGGCAGAGCATCCTTGCTAGATTTTACTGAAGACGTGAAATGTAGCTTCTTATATTAAAAGGTGGACAACAGAGCTGTTTTCATCTGTGGTATCTTTACTCCCTGACCCCAGCCAGAAACAGTGACATGGATGCCAAAAAAGAGCCATCAACAGAGGTTCTCTGGGACTGTCATCTTGGTTTTGTGATAATGAAGGTGTCCATGTTCTGGGCGAGTTGGGTAGTGCTCTGATGACCTGGCTGTGGTAGACTGCCTTCTGCCTGAGCAAAGTTCTTCCTGCCCTCAGCTGCCTGAGGCTCTTCAGTCCCTTCTTACTGTGCTGGTCTCCCCAGCCCAGGAAGGACAGTAAGACAGATGAGAAGATTGCAGGGGTTTGGCTAAGTCTGTTCCAAATGCCTCTTTCAGAGAGAAGTCACGATAGACCAAGAAGCCTGTTCATCACCTGCTGAGAGCAGAAGGCGGTGGCATGGGAGCCAGGAGCGGACAAATGAAAGGAAGGAGCCACACAGCAGAGACAATAGGGACAAAAAGGAGAAAGGGAAAAGTGCTTCTGCTAAGGTAAATCCCTCCAGGCATCAGAATGATCAGCCAGAGGGCTGAAGTAAGAGGTTAGAAAACAGAGTCATTTATAGATTAAAAAAGGGAGGGACAGTGAGAGGAAATGGTGAAATACACGGGGGCAGCAGCAGGTGAGGAATGTGGCTGTGATCCAGCCAGGTGGGTTTTTCCTGAACTTTCCTGAATTTTTTTCCTTTGTGAAATTAAGTCAGGGATTCTTATTCCTTCTTTTATGTTAAATGATTCAGAACCATCCAGGTAACCCAAGACACATGTTTCACTCACACTGCTCAAAGCACCCAGCTATTGTAACAGAGCCAAAAAAAAAAAAAAAAAAAAAAGGCAGAAATGTTTAAACCTTCCAAATCAGATAATGATGGTGACTCAACTCTCCCCTAACTGCAGTTCCTGCCCCCTCCAAACATCACGGACAGGCAAGGAAAGGTTAGGCAGGCTATGCTGATGGTGAACCGAGATCAAATGCAGACACATCCCAGAGATGTTCCCCATGAGCAAATGCTGTCTCCCCAGTGTGGGGAGCTGCTTGCTGGGAGCAGTTGTGTGAAGTGTTTGAGCACAGCCCAGTGCTGTGGTACTGGCTGTGCCCAAGGAATGCCAGGATTGTTGGTAAATGCAATTTAGCCACAAATGCAGAAACTTTGTTTTCCTTCTTGCCTGTTGGTTTGGATATGCTCTGTGGCATGACTAGTCCTGGGCAGCTGGGACCCAAGGAGTGTAGTTGTTCCTGAGGATGGTATTAAGCTGGCAAAGGAGTCTTACCTAGCGTGGAGGATACCTGTTTTCAAGGGCACTAACCTAGGAGAAACATGGTGGTCTTTGAATGGAGGATGAAAGCATCTACAGTAGAAATTCTCCCACCACTTTTCCTGGCTGTGTTGTTTCTATGGATACTCACAAGTGGCTTCCTGGCTGCTCTGTGCACTCTCTGACCCCTGTGCTGCTGACGGCCTAATGCCCAATCTTGGGTTTTTCAGAATGAGTCTGGAGAGGAGAGGTGCTTTGTAGAAGACGTCTTCAAAAAGCCATTGCCTCCCTCTGTGAAAAAGGATGACAGTGCAGGCCTGGTAAGTTGTTACACAGCACTTCTGTTTCCCAGTCAAGTGTGAGTAGCTCATGAACCACTAAACTGGAGCATGTCTGGGGCATCAGACCAGTTCTCTGTAGATGTGAAGCTTCACCTCAGCCTACTCTTCATGCTGCTGAGTGTACAAGTGAGCATTGCAGGCTCATCCTCTTGCAGCACTGGGTGACTGCAGTCCCTGGTGTCCTCTGTTCAGTATAAGAAAGATCCTGAAAACACCACCATGCTGGTTGAGCCTGCCTGTAGGTTGTGCTGCAGACACAGCAGAGAAAACTGGCATTGTCATCCTTTCCATTCCCCACCTATAGATAGTACTTTTGTGTGGTGAGCTGCTGCAGCTGACCCTGAAACCAGGGGCATAGCTCCAGGAGAGCTACGGATTCCTCAGGATGGGAATTACCAGTCTCGCTCCCACCAAAAATATCACCCTTTTTCTGCCAACTGCCTGTTTTCCCTGGAGTTCTGTTTAAATGGGTGCTTAGCTATTGCCTGCACTAAGTCCAAGCTATGGTGGTCTTACCACCTCATCTTGACCGTTTCAGAATGAGGCTGGGGAGGAGAAGTTCTCTGCAGAACATGTCTTTAAAAAACCATTACCTCCCTCTGTGAAAAAGGACGAGAGCACAGCCCCGGTAAGTCACTCTGTAGGACTGGTTTTTGGCTTGTTTGAACCTGGGTACATGACTAGATAGTCTCACCGAAGCCTGACCGTGACCTTGAGTGACAGAGGTGCCAGCTTCTCATGCCAGAAAAGAGAGCATTGGAGGTGGAATGGTGAAGGCAGTTTGTTTTATAAATCTGAGCTTGTTTGTGGGCTTCTAGCATGGGGAAACTTAATACCTGCATTTAAGCCAGGTGTCCTCACTCAAGCAGTCCTCAGACAGAAAACTGTTCCAGCCACCTCCTGAAGGAGGACCGAGGAAGGCCAAACTTCATTAATGTCCATTGCTAGAGGAAGTGACTGACAGCAACTACCTGCCAACAGCCGCTGCTCAGTCCGCTTCTTGTGCTTCAGTGTGGGGCAGACTGGGAAAGCCTGGCACCAAAGCACAGCCTGGCTAGAGAACTGAAGGGTTTCTACCCTGTGGTGTTTAAATTCTGGGCAGCCCACTTCTTTCCATTCCCTGCCTGTGCTGCTGGGATGCTTCTTGCTGGCTCTTGAGCTGGAACAGAGATGGAAGTCACAGGAAGACAGGCTGGGGAAGGAGAGCTCCACATGGCTACAAGTTGTCACACTCTTCTGCCTCTTCCCTCAGCCCAAGGTGGTGAACCCTCTGATAGGACTTCTGGGAGAGTATGGAGGAGACAGTGACAATGAAGAGGAGGAGGAAGAGGAGGAGCAGTCACAGGTGCAGTGGCTACCTCCTCCCCACCCACCAGCACAACGTGAGGAGCAGCTGAGAAAGGCCAAGGCCAGTGATGACAAGCTGACTGACTGGAACAAGCTGGCCTGCTTGCTGTGCAGGAGGCAGTTTCCCAACAAGGAAGTGCTGATCAAGCACCAGCAGCTTTCCAACCTGCACAAGGTATGGGGGAGATGGCAGCTGGGGGGCTACAGGCTGCCTGCAGCTCCACAGCTTGGTCATCAGCAGGGAGAAACACAATGGTTGGGTGGGAATTGCTGTGCTGAGTTTGAGGCAGTAGCAGGTGAAGTTTCCATCAAAGCGCTGCTCAAAGCATTGTGTGAGCTTCTTTTTCCTGCCATGGGAGTGCTGGGACATCAAGGTGTGACTTTTTAAGCTGTAGTGAGATAGCTCAGGCTTGCGGAGAGGGGGGTGCTGGCACACATGAGTGTGATAGCAGTGAGAACCTAGCACCTTGCTTCTCAGAAGGCCAAACTACAGGCAGATTAAAATAGGACCGCTTGCTTTCCATACTGTGGAGAAGAAGGGCTCCTGGCCTCACGGAGGGGAGCAAGTAGTCTGGGCTGCAAGAATCAAAGAATTGTTTTTGTTGGAAAAGACTGTTAAGATCATTGAGACCAACAGTTAATCCAGCACTGCCAGGTCATCACTAAACCATGTCCCTCAGCACCACATCTACAGGACTTTGAAACTCTTCCAGGGATGGGGACTCCACAACTGCCCTGAGCAGCCTGGCCCAGGCCTTGACAACCCTTTCAGGGAAGAAATTTTTCCTCGTGTCCAACCTAAACCTTCCCTCATGCAACTTGAGGCTCTTTCCTCTTGCCCTATCACTTGTTCCTTGGGAGGAGAGACCAACCTCACCTGTCTCAACCTCATTTCAGGGAGTTGTTGAGAGCAAGAAGGTCTCCCCTGAGCCTCCTTTTCTCCAGGCTCAACAACCCCAGGTCCCTTAGCTGCTCCTCACACCACTTGTGCTCTAGACCCTTCCCCAGCTTCGTTGCCCTTCTCTGGACATGCTCCAGCCTCTCAATGTCCTTCTTGGAATGAGGGCACCAAAAATGAACTGAGGATTTGAGGGGCAGCCTCACCAGTGCTGAGCAGAGGGAGATGATTCCTGCCCTAGTCCTGCTGGCCACACTAGTGCTGATACAAGCCAAGAGGAGCTGTTGTGCCTGGTACAGCACAGATGTGGGAGTGTACTCCTCCACCTCTTACGGGTGGTGCAGATGACACTGACAGCTTGTATCCTCTGCTGACACTGGCTTCTGTTCTCCTCCTTCCAGCAAAACCTGGAGATCCATATGAAGATCAAACGATCTGAGCAGGAACTCGCGTATTTGGAGAAGAGGGAGCGTGAGGTGGGTCTGCAGTGGTGGGCACATTTCTGTTAGTGGTGTTGCATGAGGGGAATGTTGGTCTCAGGCACACATTCCACTTATGGACCTCTTTCTGCAGCCTGGCCATCAAATGCCTCCCAGAGTCTTAACTGCAGGCACACTCTGCATTTGGACCTAGAGACAGTGCCATGACTTCTGAGAGCAGGTCTCTCCTCTCAGAAGCGTCTTGAGTGTGGTCCTGCTTGTCCTACAAGTCAGCATTGGGCTCTGGGCTGTGTCCCAACACAGATGTCCACCTAAAACTGTTGCAGTGTATGGGCTGCTGCTGCCTCACTAGGACAGCTGGAACTGTCTGTTTTTCAAAAGGTAGCAGAGCTGCCCCTGGTGCTATAGCTGGAAGGCTGCAACCACAGGTCTGGGTCAGCCTAACAGATGCCATCAAGACAGAATAAAGTGCATTGTGGGTCCTAGAAACATCCAGAGTTTGTGGGTCCCCAGGAGAGCTTTCCAGGCAGCTGAGGATGAGATGAGACCTGGCTGCAGAGCAGTCTCCTGTGAAGTGTTGAATACTTTACAGCTCAAATACTTACTTTGTTCTTTCTGTTATGAAGGGGAGATATAAAGACAAAGGAAATGACCGGAGAGAGAAATTCCAGCAGATGGATTCACCAGAGAGGAAACGACTCAGATACGACCGGGACTCAGAGAGGTAACAGCTGCTTTCAGATCTCTTTGGGGCTGGTGCGTGTGCTGCTGGGCATGGCAAGGCCAGGATTCACCCCATGACAGAGATCTAGGAGAGTAACAGCCCAGTGGGCTGTGATTCTTGTGGGTAGAGTTCCCCAAAGCATGAGCCTGTTGTGCTGCGGGGCCAAGGTTATGTAGTGCAGGAGTAGAAACAAGGGTTCAGGGGAAAGCAGAGATGAGGTGGATGGGTGAGGTGGGGGGTTTTAGTGTGCCCAGGCAGGTGCAGGGAGCAGAATGCAGCTTGTTCCCATCCACCCTGTCCTTGCTGCACTTGTTGTCCTCCTGTCCTGGCATCCAGCCATTGAAAGAAAGAGCAAAGCTGTGTTTCATCTATTCTGCTGACAGAGGAACTCTGGGAGCTGTTTCCATCTCATTCAGAGTAGGTGGAGGAAGCAAGCGCGTGCTGCGCAGAGCTCTTGACAGGCCTGCCTGCTGTGAGCTTGTGTGTTCCAGTGGGCTGAGGAACTGCCAAGCATGTGTTGGAGACAAAACTGGTGATGTGCTTGTTCCCTTCTGATACAGCACCTCAGGAGAAGACTTTTCCGTCATGCTTAAAAATCCGCATCTTCTCTTTCCTCTATTCTCCTGGAAAAGCTGTGGATAAACTAAAACAGTTTGTGTACAGGGTCAGCAGCAGCCAGAAAACAGAACTTGCCTGAAGGAAGCTATTTTTGGGCTGAGCAGTTTTTGAAAACTGTGGGTTTTGGTTAATGGTCTTGGATGAATAATGACCAGGTGGGAGAAGGGGTGTCTGGATCAACACTGCATCGTTGAGCTCAGTGACCAGAGCACTGGGAAGAAAGAAAGATCTTGAGCAGCAGGGATTAGACTTCACTTCCTAGCTATTGCTAAAATTTGGATTAAGAAATGCAAGCACAGAACACTCTTGGCTGCTACTGCTGTAAATATTTTGGAGCCTGAGCTCATTTCCTGTGCCCTGGTGTGTTTTCCCCTGAGGCGGGACAAGGTGCCTGAGCCCTGCACATGGACTCCACTGTGTTGGTTTCCTTGGGCAGTGCACTTCTTGTAGGAGACTTGGGTATCCCTCAGGAGGGGCTGGAATGTCAGTAAAGGTGCTGTTAGCAGAGCTAAACATACCCGGCATGTGCTGGAAGCATTGCAAGACCGGACAGTAGATTCTGCCTCTTTTGCAGTGACTATGACCCGAGGATGGACAATAACAACAAAGGGAACCGAATGTTGCCGTCCCCAGGGTGGAAGAAAGGCTTTGGCCACAACCAGCAGGGCACAACGTCACCAGTGGAGGTGAGCCTTCCCTTCTTGTCAAAACACATCGCTGTCCTGCAGCTGGTGATGTCTCCCAGGACAGCTGAAGGGGCTTCCTAGCCAGAACAAGAGTCAGGCTGCAAGTCTCAACATGCACCTGTTGGAATAATACATGTGCACTAATTAACTTAGCAAGCTGGAAGGGGCTGCGCGTTAGTAGCAGAAAAAGATTAGAATTTATATGGATCTGGAGGGGTTGAGAATAGAGTAACGGTGACTAGGGAGGATGTGAGCATCTAATTAGTACCCGTCCAAAGCCAGGCTTGGATTTGAGCAGGTCACCAGCTCAGTGCTCTGCAGCCACCTGATCAGCTGGGAGAGAAGGTGAACTTCCTTCAAGGAGGCGTGAGGGTAGCCAGAGCCATAGGGCACATGATGATTTGTGCACTCCACTTGTGAGGCTCTTGCTGCCATTCTGGACAGGAATACCAAAGTATGTCATCTGCTGTGGAGCAGAGTCCCCACCAGCAAAGGACTTCAGGGATAGGCCGGGCAGGGTAGATCCTGCCTTCTGGGACATGCTGGTCTCTCAGCAGGCCTTAATTTGCTGCAGAGGGTTTATCTGCCAAGCTATCTGGGTCTGGGACTTCTTTCCTTTGCCCTGGGGCATGTCAGTAGCACCAAGCCCCCGTGGCTGCCATTGCGGTGTCAGTGCAATGTCGAGGGGCAGGTGGCCTGCAGCACAGCTCACATTGTGACAGTTGGCTTGCAGCCAAGTGTATCATTAAAGGCAAATATTTGAGGCTTCATGACGTGCATTTGCTTGAGCCCACACACACAAGGCAAGATTCCCTTTTCAGTGCAGACAGCAGGAACCAGCCCCAGCTGTTGCTTATTCCTCATGGAGATTTTCCTGTGGCCTTAAAACGGGCTTTGTGGAAGAGCCAGCTCCAGAGATGCGCTCTGGGAGGTCTGACCTC
Organism: Megaceryle maxima; assembly: GCA_024605025.1. NCBI lineage: Eukaryota > Metazoa > Chordata > Aves > Coraciiformes > Cerylidae > Megaceryle > Megaceryle maxima. The sequence goes on from JANHGN010023548.1 coordinate 87,066, forward strand.
CAATCAGGGCTCTCTGGACCAGATGGGGGAGTGGATTGCAAAGCACAGCCCTCAGACCATTCCTATAAAGGCCTCCCAAAATAGCCCTAGAGATGCGCTTTCTTCACAGTTCCAGGTTGTGCCAGGCAAAGCAATGTGCCCACTTCAGCCCCACAGGACTTTCTTCTCTAGGCCTAATTGATCACATCACTGATATTCAGATAAGTTAGACTTAAAAGCAAAGAGAAACTTTCAGCTTTGGGTCTGCTCTCCTGGGCTAACTCTAGGCAGGTATTACTGAATAATTCAGACACTGGCTGCAAAAGCTGGTCGTTAAAAACTGGTTGAAATTCAAAGCGAGCTACCAGAGCCCATGGGAACTTGATCAGAGGAGAGAACAGCTGAGCTTGTGCAAACACGGGCTGACTGCAAACAGCTCCCCAGGAGCTCAGCTCTCTTCCTGGCATTTGCCTTCGCTCTGTTTCAATCCTCACTCTCTCGCACATGGCTGATGGCTGCCTCTTGTGGGCCAGTGCTGCCTGTTTGGGCTGTCTGCTCCCACCCTGCTGTATGCTCATGTTGGTCTCTGCAGCTGATCCCTGTGGTTTGAATATCACTGGGCGTTTGCTGGCTGTGTGTTTTGGTACCTGCACAGGGCCAGTAGTTTCTCCCAAACAGCTTTTGGAGGAACATGGTGCACTTGCTGTTCCTCCTCTGCCAAATCCACATGGGACCCGTCAGCTCTCCTGATGCTGCTCAGGGGAAGCTTGTTCTTCAAAGAGGAGAAGTCACTAACACAAGCTGTGTCTGTTTTCAGGCAGAAAATCGGAAGAAGGGCCCTGGCCTGGGGGCTCCTGGGAAGCCTACCAAGAGGCAGTCCAATGAGACATACCGCGATGCTGTCAGGAGAGTTATGTTTGCCCGCTATAAGGAACTCGAGTGAATGGTGAAGAACATCCCAAGCCCGTCTCTCACCATTTCCGTCTCTTTCTCTCTGTGTTACGTTCTTTTAGGGGTTTGGTCTAATTTTTGGGGGGGAATTGTTACAGGTTTTGCTGCTAGACGTTTTTTAATAAAACCAAAAATTTGTCAGTGCTTGTCTCTTGCCTGAAATGATGTTTTAAAAGCATGCAGTGCTTTGGAATATCCCCATTGTGTTTTGCTCTCTGTTGCTGAGAGTTGCAGCCCTGTCAGTGGGCCTGCCACCAGTGCCACTGTCCTGCAGGTGCTGACTTACGGATGTCTGCAGCCAGGGGTTTGGTCCCTGCAGAGTCCTGGGCATGCAGGGGAAGGACTTTAAAGGCTATGAGCTCCCTAAAAGGGAGCAGTTGTGGCAGTGCAAGGTCTGGAGGAGTGAGCTGGTGCTTTCAAGTCTTGAAATTGTTCATGTGTAATGAGGAAAGAGACACGACTGCAATGGGACATAATTTTCAGCACTACTGGAGGGAAGTGAGGAATTGGGGAGCAGATCAGTAGTTGCTGCACAAGCCATCCTGTACCTGGGGGTACCAAAAATAAGCACCCCCAGAACCCAAAGGAAATAGGAGGGAGCCTTTACAGCCACCAACTGTGGGAACCTTTTATCTGATCTGATTAATTTGCTGAGTGGGTGCATCCATCTTAGTGAAAACCTGTTAATGACTGATGATACGCAGTTAATTAGAAGATAATAAAGCATAAATGTAAGAGCAGCTTCCTTGGGGCAGATGGACCTCTCTAAATAATATATGTTCCTTGGCTTAGATTTGTACTCACTGGTAGTCGGCATGATGGGCGTCTGTGACAGGAGAGGCAGCACAGCCCTTTCCATGTAGGCAAATTGCCCAGGCTCATGTCAGGGACTAGAGAGGAGCAGGAACAGACTGAAGTGAAGAAAAAAATTAATATCCCCCCTTCCAACTGCAAGATACATCTGTCTCCAATCAAGAGAAATCCCTTTTCTTTTGCTGGAGATAGATCTATCTCATTAGTTGTATCAATCATACAAATACTTGATTTGTTGGCTTCCATTATTTTAAGGATCACAATAAATGGTTATGGGAAATCACAAATGTTGCTTTTGGCTGAAGCTATTGGAACACCACCACATTACTAACTGAAGTGTGGCATTTGGCAGGCATGGGCCACGTGTGGCCTGGAAACACCACTTGCCCAGACTGAAAAGAGCATGCCTGTACCAGCCATGGAAAATCAAGATAATCCCTGCATTTGATAGTGGCTGAATTCCTCTGAATTCCTCCTCCCGAAGGTGACCCAGCCCTGTGTGTCCCCATGAAGGTGTGCACATGCCTGTAAGGTATGTCTTCAATATTTTTTAAAGGATGGTCACCTGAAGGCACAACTGTATTGCAACCACCTTTATATCATAGAATTATTTTGTTTGTTTTTCAAAGATAACTCACAGTGCTATGTTCAGTGTGTTGCCATCCTGTGGTGGTAGGTATGACTGACAGTGACAATGTATTTTTAGTTTTTTGAAAGGCCCTGATAAGAGTATTGGAAAACATCACGAGGCAAGTCCTGTGCTGGAGCAGTAGATTGGCACAGAGACATTACTCACAGGAGGAGGACTGGCATGAACTGTAACCAGTACTAAGGCAGGCATGAATGGAAGTGTGTGGATGAGGAAGGAGGGGAAGAAAAGGCAGAACAAGGGCTTAAAAAGATGGCCTGTAGGGGTAAGAAGGGACACAGCTCTGGCAGCACCAGGCTGTACTTGGCATAGAGATGTTTTTAGGAAGAGGAGCCGTGGACTTTATGTTGGCCAGTTTGGGGGGAAACCAAAGGAGAGGTTAAGTCCACCATTTAGAGGGTGGGAGGCATAGGCATCTACATGGACCCCTGCCCAAGGGAGGGTCCATCTCAGAGCTCCATCAGCCATAAGGTTGATATGCAGGAGGCTGCTTCAGGCATCAGAACCTCTGGAGTGTAAGCTGCTTTCCACCCACTGTAAAGCAAGTAGATGGTCTTTGATTTCCAATATTTATTTATATTGCTACAGTAGCAATTCAGAACCTTGTAAGTGGAACATAGTGATGTAAAGAGCTGGAGTTGTGCTTGCTAAAAAAAACCCAGCAAGATGAATCGAGGGAAGCATTTGTAAAGGGGAAGGGGAGATTGCAACCAGTGAACACGCTTTCCTCAGCAGCAATAACCTGCTTCAAGAAGAGAAGACATGCTACTGGAAGGAAGATGAGCTGGGGCTGACCCTCTCATCTCCAGCACAGCCAAGAAAAGAGGCAAATCGGCCTTCTGCAGGGTGGGAGCAGGACTTTACTACTGTGGGTGGAATAAAACAAGTGCTGCTTTATCTCCATTGTGATCCCTCCAGAGTCCATTCCAAGAATCAGAAGGGACACAGCCTTTTGCTAACATGTGGTTCCTGCTCCACTCCCCCAGGGACCTCAAGCTGTAGGAAGCAGAGCAAATGGACAGCTCTGCAACAAATATACACCATGGGGCTGCTTCCCTCTGCAGCCCCACACCAAGGGGTTCCACAGAGGCAGGAGCTCATGACTTCTGTAGAGCAAGCACACTTACTGTGTGCAGCTCTGACTGGAGTGTGCCAAGATGGCCCAAAAAAACTAGCCAAGGGGCAGGCACAGGATGAAGTACCCGTTCTCCTGTAGCATGAGCCTGGGAGAGCAAAGTGCATGTTACTGGGGTAGTGCAAAGGCTGAAACCAGAGCCAGCCACATCTCCCTGACCTGGCAGTTTCATTTGGAGAGCCTCTCTGAAATGCTTTACAATTGGGCATAGAAAAATATCACATCTCCACAACTCAGGCACACCCACTCCATCAAGAGTGACATTAAACTGCCTGTTTTTCTCAGAAGCAAAACCCAATGCTCCACAAATTGTGTTTCTACCACTCAGCTGCAAGTGAACTATAAGAACCTAGCCCTCAGGGATTTCTTGGCTAATATCACAAGTGCAGCTACTGCTGGACATCAGGGACATTGTACACGTGTACAGGTATGTCCTCAGAAGGCAAAGCTCTTCTGGGACACCCCCAAAAGCACAGGACACCAGTGAGAACATGAGCAGATACATTGAAATACATATTAAAAAATGGCTTATTGCAAACAGATCCATAGTCCTTTTTATTTGAGGTGAAAGAGAAGAGTCATAAAAATTTCTAGGGAAGATGCTTGAAGAGTATCTTGAACAGTTTTACTTATTTAATGCTTTAAGACAAGAGGTATAGGGGTTTAACATTCACAGGAGGTTGTTGCTCAAATGATGCCCCCATTTTAATGTGGGTTGTGTATTTCTGTATTTATCCATATACAAACAAGACAGGCAATTCTATTCTTTGTTCCTTGCACTGGGGACATTACACTTTCAAATGTCAACAAGAATTATCTTTGTGAAACTGTATTTTAATGGACTTCCATCCAGTAGCACAAATATTCAAAAGAAGATGAATTACACTATAGTAAGTCACATAATGACCAGCATAGCTGAAACAAGCACAGACACAGGCCCTTGTCCAAATTCTAAGTAGCTCTTTTTTTACCAGCATATTTCAAAGGGGATAGGGTTTGTTCAAGTTGCTGCTGGGGTGTGTGTGGGGAAAGGGTCAAATGGGATGAGATGGTACCAGGCTGACCTGCAGCAGCACCCTTCACTATGGGTAAAACAGAACAGTGCTGGCCTGGGGAACTAACACCATGATAAAAAGCTTCCCAACAGCAATGGACAGCTAAGAGGACACCTCCCAGTGTTCAAACTGTGTGCTCAGGGTCCTGCTGCTGCAGCACATCCCTCAGTGCATGCTCCAGACCACCCTGGGCATGATGCTCTTCACAGACTTGCACTGCTGCCTTCCCTGGCACCCATATCCCTCCTCCCCTGGAGAGGTGTATGTGCTGCTGGAGGGGAATAAGTTGTGCCATTTACTCCCAGCAGAGGAAAAAAGCAGGAGTTGATAGGACAAGGGGTAATAATTTTAAACTGAAAGAGGGTAGATTTAGACTAGATGTAAGGAAGAAATTCTTTACTATGAGTATGGTGAAACACTGGCCCACGTTGCCCAGAGAGGCGATTGATGCACCATCCCTGGAAACATTCCAGGTGAGGTTGGATGGGGCTCTAAGCAACCCGTTGCTCATGTCCCTGCTCAGTGCATGGGGGGTTGGACCAGATGACCTTTAAAGGTCCCTCCCAACTCAAACCAGTCTGTGATTCTATAGGATTTCCAGCCATGGAGGTGGGATCTACAGCTTGCCACAATTGTGCTGGCACGCATCCAGCATGCGCAGCTTCAATCCCCAGGAAGCTAAAGTGGATCAGCAACACAAAGACCAACCCAGCTGTACACACTGCAGCCCAGGCTCTTCTTATCACCTCCAGGAGCAGGGTCCTGCTCCAGGCATGTGCTGCTCAGCCCATGTGCAGCCTGGAAAAGGCCAGGCCCATTCAGCTCTTAAAGTGCCACTTGCTTCCCTACAGAGTGCTGAGGCGTGCTGCAGGGAAGTTGTGGAACAAGAGCATTACAGCCCAGGAGACAGAGTCCCCCATCCCACACAGTGGAAGGAGGGGCTGGTCCAGAGAGACAGATAACAGCTGGAAGCTCAGTCCCTGGAGCCACCTTACAAACATGGCTGTTGAAGACAACCCGATGAGCAGCTCCCACAGGGCAGGATGCCTGCCTGCCTACTTACCATGTAACTTCACTTTGCATCATGCTAGGCTTGATCTGGAGGGAAGGAAAGTAACAGCCAAAGGACCTGGAGTGCCTCTGTCAGGGTGGTTTGGATTCCCATTGTGGAAAGGCAGCAGGAGCAGGGTGCTGTTGCATCACCATTATAGTGGTAATGACAGGTCCCACCAACAAGCTGGTGACAAAACTGCCTGTAATACCAGTCCAAGGTATTGGAGATGAGGCTGCCTACATCAGCCTAACATCAGTCCAGGAGAGCAGTATCAACCCGCAGCACAAGCTGAGAGAACGCTCACAGCCAGGACCTGGGCTTAAATGGAGCCCCCCAGCCCAATTAGCAGTGGGTGAGGGCCCACCTGAAGCCAATTGGTGCCCCCAGGGCCCCAACATTCTCCCTATCCCTGCTGGGATCTTGGATATCTCCCTTGGGTCCTATCTATGGCTGGGGCTTAGGAGAGGGGCCAAGCAACTCTCTAGATGTAGGGTGGTTAGACAGCTCCAAAGCCCTGGTGGGGTGTGCCTGCTCCAGCACATTGATTTGGCTCAGGGGCGCACTTCTGAAACAATTCTCATGACTTTCCCCAATTTACTGCTCTTTGGATTGCATCCTAGAGCAGTTCTGGAGAGCTCAGACTTGGGAGACCATCAACTGGATTCCTTTCAGATGAAACCAAATTGAATGTGCTCCAAGAATGCACCTCACGCTCCCCAGCCACTGATGGGCGTTCAGGCTACAGCATCAGCCCAGAGATCGTCTGGAGTGAAGACAAACTTGTGAATGTATAGTACATAAATTAGGTCCTTGGATGCATGGGTCTGTTCCTGCTGTGCTTATATGCAGCCATCAGACCCCAAATCCTCCCTGATTTCCCTTTCCAGAAAACTGTTCTTGAGTCCCTTGCAGAACAGAGCTTTCCTTTCTAATTTCCCCTGCCAGCAAAGGGATGGTGCCCGTGTGCCTCATACCGCCTACCCCCGCCCCGCCCCCCGCTGCACTTCAGCTTCCCAATTTACAAACAAAAAAAGGAGCAATGTGTCCAATGGGCTGTTTTACTATCCCACCTCTACTAGGTGTGCCTCGAGATGCAGGAATTAAATATTCTGAGGAAAAAGCTGGATACTTTCCTATGCAAACCTCTCAGCCCCCGGGCCAAATAAATCCATTTACCACTAGATGGCAATTGCTGCTCGTGGATCCCGGGAGCAGCGGGACAGGGTCTTCGCCAGCAGTCTGGGCTGGTTCATAAAGCTTGGGCTGGTTTGATGAATGAAAGGCTGCCCCCAGCTGCTATCCCATCCCACCCCACCCCACCCCGGCTCCTCCCTGCTGCCTCCAGCCCCCAGGTGCTTTGGGTTTGCTGGGGACAAGGCGCTGGAGGCTGCTGAGTTCCCGCAGGCTCCTTGACTGGTGAGTAGCTGGGAGATGGGTTTAATTGTTCATGAGCTTGGTAGCCTGGGCTGGGCTAGGCTGCCTTGGCTCTCTCCCCGGATAGTCGGCTGGGGTAGCATTCCCAGGAGGAGCAGCTCAGGGAGGATGAACCAGGTCTGACCTGCTGTAAACCCGTCTGATTTTATTGTGCTTTGTTGTGTTTTACATCTATGTGCAGAGCAACTTGGTTTTTCCCAGCTTCTACAGAGAGAGTGGAGTTTATTCTGCCATAGTACACAATGAAAAGTTTGTGGTGATAATCTTTTATGGTTGTATCTATTAATGCCTTAGTGTGAATTCCAGGAGGTTTTATTGCTATAGTAGAATTCTCTGTCTCCAGAGGTGATTTTTCTGGTGCTCCTTGGCTTTGATGCTCTGATTTGCTGCTAAGGTTTAACAGCCTGAAATCCCCTATTCAACAGATTTTTTCATTAAATGCCTACCCTATGCTGAGGACTTTTCCATGGCTCAGAGAGAGCTTTGTCAGATTTCCCCTACCTCTCAAATGAAAAATAATTCTGTGCCCCTGGGCAGTTGGAGCAGCCTTGGTCTGAGGAGCAAAACCAGCCTTCCCAATCTCAGGGGGAATTGTCCCCTGTTTGTGCTCTGTGAAATCTGTCAGGACAGATCCAATCTCCCTCTCTGCAATACCTCGTCTCTCAGAAACCTTGGGACATACAGTGTAGCAGGCAGAAAAGAAACAGAACCTGAGAAATGCCGTGTGCTCTCCAAAATCCTTTAACTACTGACCCTTCTGCTTGGAAGCATTGCAGAGCCTGGGGATGGATGGCCAGGATTCAGGAGCCTCACACACCTCGAGCATCTTGAAAGCAATATGTCAATGTTTTTGTGTGCTGGGGTTGTGATACTCAGTGTGAGGGCAGGAGGGAGAAGGATTGAATGTTTATTTATGTCTAGAAACAAGTAACAAAGCGCTTGACGAACTTGAATTAAGACAAAGAGGGTTATTTCTTGAAATAAGAGCAGTTCTGGCATAAATTAATAGCTCCTGAAAGTGTGCGGCAGCTCTACACAGCAGCCTGGTTGAGGGGTGCACTGGCCTCTGGAAGTCATCAGGAGCATTTCTTGGGCAGAGTGTAGCTGGGCTTTGGTGAGCCCTGAGCCTGAGCCTCTGTTTGCTGCCATGGATGTGTTCGGTTAAGCAGTTTGTTGCCCATAAGGAACCAATGCATTAATCCAGCTGCGGAGCACTGGCAGATTTCTGCTGAGCTGGAAACCAGTGAGTTTTGATGCAGCCTCATGCCCAGGGGAAGAGGGGAAGGTGGTGTAGGAGAATTGCTCACGGAGTTGTGGCTACCCCACACATATGCCGGCCGCACAACCTACATGCAAGCTGCGGGGAACTTTCTCTTTGCCAAGTAGAGCATGTCCCAGCTTTCCACAGGGCCCTCGAAGGGAGAAGGGGGGGGTCTGTCAGCCCTGATGGGTCACTGGATGACATGATGTGTTGCAATAACATATAGACCTCTCCTGCTGAGTTAACAGCATCAAGAACAACAGAGACACAAACACCCTTGTGATTTATGAGCCAGGGATGGGGAAGTCAATCGAAAAGCCAGGGCAGAGATATCAGCTCTATAAGAAATATGGGAAGAATTCATCCCTAATCTAATCTCACTGAATTCCACAAGGATGCAAGACCGCAATCATTTGCTCCAGTTCCTTAGGTGGAGAATAAAACAGGAAACCCTGAAGGATGTAAGTTGCTCTCCCAAATACCAATGTGCTTGTGCATGGAGGCCAGAGAGGGGGTGCCACAGCCTTGAGCCATCACGGCTGGCTAGATACGAGGCAATGCCAGGCTGCAGGACTGATGAGCAGCACCCAGTTTAAGCAGTAGAAGTGGGAGCCAAGCTCAGCACCTCAGCAGGACTCGCTGCTAACTATGTTCTTTGCCAAGCCATTGAGCCAGCAGGGATGGCAGATAGTATCATTAGCAAGGGTTTCTGGCTGCTTTGCTCTCTGCTGTGCTCCTGTGACACCCTCTCAGGGGCTGTTTACAGTGAGGATAGAGATTTATTGTAAACCTTGACTCCTGAACCCCTGGAGCTGCCTCTTCCTTCAAGTTTGGTCTATCCCCACTCCAGCTGCGATTACTGTAAGAGGCAGCTTTGGGAGCATGGGGTAATTAGGTCTTTAGAGGCACTTGCTCATGCAGTTACACACCTGGTGTTGGAAGGAAAAATGTAGAGATTAGTCAGTTGAGTAATGCCCCGGCCCTGGGCAGCTGGGAATGGCTTTTGGATGGGGAACAGGTGGGACATACCAGGCCTCACTTGCCCTCTTTGAGGAGCCCTTCTATGGGAGGAGATCTGCTGAGTGGGACCTGCTCCACCCTCCTCAGGGTGGCAAGGAGCTGCTGCAGAGGACAGGCTGCAGTGAGAGAGAGGGGAAAAAAAGAGGTACTTGTCCTGGACTGAGTCTCCAGCTTTGGTCTTTTCCAGTCTCTGTGAGCCATCCATCACCTCCCCACCTACTTCTCATTTCTGCTCTGCTCACAGGAGCTGGCTGTACCTTCTCTGACCCCTTTTGCCTGGGAAAACTGAAGCACAGAGTGGCAAAATTACCAAGGCAAGGTTGCAGAGATCACAGTGCAAACATCCAAGTTGTTCTGCCTCCCTAAAGGCTAGATTATCCCAAATCCCAGCCATAAAACCTCAGCATCTACTGGTAGAGAAATGCCAAGGTATGACATTTCATGGTGCCCAGGAGGGAACAGTCTGTATTCCCACCAGAGTAAAGCCTTTATTATTCCTCACTGTGGGCACTGTAGGATATTTGGATATCTCCCTGCTCAGTGACCCCATGTGCCTCCCGATCCACCCCCAGCTCTGCCGTAGCTGCAGACACACTGTGTGTGCCGTGGGCTGACACAGCCCAGCTCTGCCAGCAGGATGCCATGGCACAGTTCACAGTTGTGGCCAACGTCACCACCAGTTGACTTGGGAGCCTGCCCAGGATATGGTTTCCCTCGAACAATGCTGTTCACAAGCACACGGCCATGCAGGGTTATTGTTCGTGTCTCGCGCACTGGCCAGCTGCCATTTATTGTGTGCAGCAACTCCTCTGCTTCTCCCACTGTTGAGTTCAGGTTTATTTCCCCATTTTCCAGGAGAAGCCCACTGATGTCAGCCAATTTGGCCTGAGCACTTTGTAGTGTTGATAAAAACAAACAGGCTTTCAGTTTCAATCTGTCCACTGAGAGAAGAGCTGGTCTTCCCACAGTGGTGCTCCCAAACAGGTAGTTGGTGACAGCGCTACTACCATGTGCTGGAGCTAGACTCTCACTTGTGCGTGGGCAGTGGTACAGTCAGGGTTAGTGGGGTGCTGTAGGAAGAAGATGGGACAGTTGGGGTCAAATCCTACCTTGCTACAGTTCCTATTTGGCCATGGCAGGTCACTTAGTCTATCTGCGCCTCAGCTACACACTGGAATAACAACAGCCATGGTGGCCTTCCCCAGCAGGATGCTGTGCAGATGAGTACATGGACATGCTGAGAGGACTGAAGAATCTCTTTTATGAGGAAAGGCTGAGAGTCCTGGAGATGTTTAGCCTGGAAAAGAGAAGACAGAGGGGATATGATCAATAGCTAAAGGGTGGGTGTCAAGAGGATGGGGCCAGACTCCTTTTGGTGGTGCCCAGCAACAGGACACGGGATAACAGGCACAAACTGGAACACGGAAAGATCCATCTAAACATGAGGAAAGACTTCTTTGCTGTGAGGGTGCCAGAGTCCTGGCACAGTTTGCCCAGAGAGGTTGTGGAGTCTCCTTCTCTAAAGAGATTCCAAACCTGCCTGGACAATGTGATCCTGGGCAATCTGCACTGGGTGACCCTGCTATGGCAGAGTGGTTAGACTAGATTCTCTCCAGAGATCACTTCCAATCCTCACCACTCTGGCTCTGTGAATGAGAGGCCTTCATACGAAGTAGGGGCAGGACAGGAAGCGTGTGTCCTGGGAGCAGCACCCTGGGCATGGTATGCAGTGGTGGCTGCTTCTGGGCTGTGCTGGCCAGCTGGGGATACTGGCACAGGGAACCGTGCAATAAGGAGGCACCTCCACATGTGACCATCTGCTGGGCTGGGTTATCTCTGTTTTTGGCAGTCAGTTAAATGATTGCTGCAAGGGGAGCTGCCTGTCTCAGAGCATGCTGCTGCCAGCAGTTAATCTGGTTCCCCTCACACAAATTCTATGGCAGCTGACCATACTGACTTGCCCTGACCCCTGACAGATGCGCCTTCATCTTCAACTGAGCTTGGAGCTGACCTGGTGTCTCCTGGGGAAGAATGAATGAGCTGGGGTGAATGGCCTGGTGTCCATCCGCAGTGTCTCTGCTGGTCACTGGTCCTTGGAAATACCCTGCACAGAGCCTGCAGCTGGGCCAGATCCAGCACACCTTGCACCAGACAACTCCTTTTGCCACAGCAGAGCTGCTGGGGTAGGGACCATGAGGTTGCTCAGCCACTCAGGAGCTCACTGCCAGGCAAGGATGTGTCAGCAGCATGCCAGGGCAAAAAGCATCCTGTTGAGGAGGCTGCCAGGACGTGGTGCTCTGCAGGGGTCCAAGGCTTGCAAGCCAGAGAGTTTACCCAGCAATCCACTTTCTAATTACCAAGGAGCGTAGCCAAGAGGTTCTGAGAAGAAGCAGATAACAGTGCAGGCATCCTCCATCCTCATTAAAATACTTTCTCTGGCAAAGCCCCCTACGCCTGCCCAGCCTGTTCCAATTAGCTGGGAGAGCAGAGAGCAGGACTCTTGTTGATGAAAAGAAAACAGAGCGGAGCTTTCAAGTGTTGGGGGAGGCAGGCGACCCAAGCTGGGACAGAGAGAGGCCCTGGGAGTGTGACTGGCAGCTGTGTTGCTGGCTGGCAGTGGTGAAGAGGATGAGCTGGGTCAACAAGCAGCAGAGCAGGTGCTTCACAGCAAGCTCCTGCCTGGAAAGGCCCTGGAATTATAGCTGGGGAAATGTGACATGATGCTGAGGGACATAGTTTAATGGTGGACTTGGCAGTGCTGCATTGATGGTTGGACTCAGTAATCTTAAGGGTCTTTCTCAACATAAACAATGCTATGATTCTATGAAAACCCTGGATGTCACCCAGCCCTTCTCTGCAGCTGAGGCTTTGCAGACAGCCTGGGGCAAGAAGCACTGGCAAACCTGTCCGTGGCCAGAGTTTGTGCTGACTACTGGCCTTGGAGCCCCTGTCAGGTTTTAGCATGTGTGTGATTCACACAGACCAAGTCTGGAAAGTCCAAAGCCCAGAAAATGGTTCCCCAAGCCTCCTGAGGGCCATATGGAAAGTCAGGACATGTGGCGGACAGTTGACAAGGGTGGGTTTCAGCCAGTGGGCAACATCATGGTATAAATGTTTCCAAGGAATGCAGCTCTGTCTCTGGGCACCCCTGAGGCTCTGGGGAGCTGGCCTGACAGTACAGTGCCTCTTCACTGCCTTATTTGTGTACTTTTGCTAACACAACATTGGAGGGTGACAAACCCCTTCTCAAACATGAGAGAATTTTAAGCTTCTCAATTGCATGAGGAGGCAGGTTGGGGGTTTAAAATGCCAAGTCAATCCTGGCTGTGTCAAGATAAACTGGATGGCTGCTGCAAAGCGCGAGACAAAGTTGTTTGTCCCACCTCCCTGACCCCCTGCTGTGCAAGGGGAAGAGCCTAGCCTCCTTCCTCCACACTGGCCTCTGTGCCACTGCCAGCTGGTGTCCCAGCATGGTTTGCCTGCTCCAGGAGCCCTGACCTGGGCAGTGTCCCACAGCTGCTTGCCTGAGCTGGGGCTTGGCAGCAGGAATTTAACACAGCTCTGTGCTGGGGATGCAGGCATGAAAGCTGTGAACAGGAGTAGGGAAGTGCAGTGCTGGTATGGCAAGAAGAGAGCCAGAGAATGCACTGAGTCCCAGGAAGTCCTTTCCTGCCTTGGCTTTCCCTGAGGGGTGTTTGCCCCACTCAGCAGTCTCATGGCACTGGAAGCTGCCTGTGCTCTGGCAGCATTTTATGTGAGATGAGACTCACAAGGTGCAGTTGTGTTGTGTCTCCATCTGGCTTTCTCTGCACACTGGACTTGCTGTCTCCCTGGTGTTTAATGCCCTTCAGTTGAATTAGTGGCAGGAACAGTGGAGGTTGATGCTACCTGGCTCAAGCTGCAGTCAGGAACACCAGAAAGGCCCATGGGACCTGCTGCCTGAAAGCATGGGCCAATCCAGCCCATCACCGCGCCCATCACCATGCAGTGAGAGAAGCCTGGCTGCTGGGCCACCTTCCCAGCCCAATGCCTGAGACCCAAGGCAGACCAGGCTTCACCTCTCTCTCAGTAGCCAGGGAAAGGTAGAGGCTGAGCAAGCAGCCCCTGAGAAAAGGATTAGTGGGATGTTAAGTGAAGCCAGCTTCTTACCCCTTCATAAACAGTTATTAATATGCCAGCCAGCCTCAAGTTTGGTAATTCCCCATTTACTTTCAAAGGTGTGTTTCCAACTGGAGTGTGTCTTAAGTTTCAGGGTGACAAACATCACTAGAGGAGATGCTGTGTTTGACCTTCCAAACATAAAGGTTTACTCCCCTCCTAAAGATAAGGAGCTGAGCCTGGCTGCCACCTACCAAGGCCTCAAGCAGAGAGAAAACTTCTGAGGGCAGAGGCATCTGGGTTCTGTCAGAGTCTGGAGCATTGCTGGTGAGGAGTTCACAGCCTAGAATGGACATTGCTTTGTCTGTGCAACAGGGGAGGAGGAAAACCAGTTGTAGGGTCTCCAGTCCGTGTCTGTGTGGCAGCCCATCTGGCATGTGCTTAATGTGACACACCAGGTCTCAGGGACCAGGAACATTTGCACATAAGCATAAGAAGTAAAAAAAGAGGGAAAAGCACTCATGTATCACCACAGGATTGAAGTCCCCCTGATAGCTCTGAGACCACAGAGCTGTTCCTGCCCCATCACTGCTATCACCAGGTACATATCAATGAGGAGCGCCCAGCCTGGCAGGGGCGATGTGCTGAAGGGCTGTGGTGTGCCAGCAGCAGCTGGGACTCATTCCTCCTTGCTCATGGTGCTTGGCATGCTTTGGCAGCAGTGGTTGACAAGGAAGGGTGATCTGGAGCTAATTGCAATCATGGGCTTTAATCTCAGGAGGCAGGAACATAGAAGGTTGTCAGGAGATGTCCTGGCTGGAAGGCAGCCTACTGGCCAGCCTTGTCTTGCAGTGGCAGAGAAACGTGCGAGAAGCTCAAGTAGCCTCTATTTAACAATTCCTTGTTTCAAACCATCCAAAATCTGCTTGCCTTTGATCTTTGGGGCTGTGTGTGGGCATCTGTGTTACTGAGGGATGCACCAAAACCCTGCCATTCTGGAGGACACACAATGGCACCCTGGTGTCACTCAAGATCTGTCGCTGGCTTTTGTGGTCCCAGCTTGGGTCATGCTGCGGGAGCATCCCCTGCCTCCACAAGCAGCTCAGCATCACAGGATTTCCTGCTGTCCATCCTGCCCCGGTTAGGCAGCTCTGGGGGAAGGCAGGGAGGGACTGAGGACCCACCTCAGTGGCTTTGTCCTCCTGGTTGGAGAATGATGACAGCTGCCTCTCCCTGCAGCTGCTGGGGTATCCATCATCCTGCACAGGCTGGAGAACAACCAAAGCCCTGGGTGGAGCAGGGAGGGTTTCTGTGCAAGACAGGCAGCCATGGGCAGGGTTGCACCCCAAGGCATGTGACCGATGGCTCCATCTGTGAACACTCCCTGCACACGTGGTCCTGCATTTCACATGGCACAGATCATGCGACATGCACCCAGCTAACCTGAAGATGTGAGTACAAGGATGGGCACCCAGGCTGAGCTGTGGGAAGTCATGGGAGGGGAGGAAACTCCCTGATGGCAGGGCACAGCTGTCCTGTTTGCTGGACCTCCTTGCCTGGTTTTGCCCCTCAGTTTCTTTGCCAGGGTAAGACTTCTTTCTCCCAAAAGAGGCCAAGTGGCACCTGCCCTCCCATGCACAGAGGGGACAATCTGCAAAAGGGCTTCTGCAGAAAGAGTCAGGGCAGTCTCAAGAGTGTGGGACTCGGGTTGGGGAGCCAGGGCTTGGCTTCTCTGGGGCCTCAGGCAACACCAGCCCCTTGGAGAAGGTTTCAGCTTCTTGAGTCACAGCAAGCTCTAGCACAGCATTTCCATCCCCTCCTGGGGAGGGTAACTGCACCCAAATGCTGACACTGGGTGCAGGCCCTCTCATCCCCCCTGCTCCTCTCCCTTAAAGTCCCCCAGCTGCTGGGAGCCAGTGTTTCATCCCCTGCCCATGGCCTGGACAGCCCCCCAGTGTAACTGAAGAAGGCTCTAGGCTGCAAATGGTGTGTGGGGATTAGTTGAGACACAATCAGGGCCTGTGAAAGCAGTGGAGCACATGGGGGGGTGGTGCTGGGCAGGGGCGGCGGCACGGGGGCTGCAGTTAGTGCCGCAGGGTCGCTGAAGAGCTCGAGTTTGGCATGCTCTTCCCTCTTGGGAGATAATCCTTAGCCTGATGAATCCACTGCCAAGGCCCTTCCCCCTCTGAAATTTGGGCTGTTTTACACTATTCATGGTACTGCAGCAAACAGGCGTTGTCAGGAGGAAACTGGTGCTTTCACAGATTAACAATTCCCTCCCATGCCCTCATGTCTTAAACAGGAGGGAATTGTCTTTTCCCTGTGGTGCTCAGTCTCTGGCAAGACCTTCCAGGGGACTTTGTCTCCAAAAGAAAAAATTCAGCACCATGCCATGAAACAGTGACTCTAGATGACAATCCAGAGCCTTAAACCTATTGGACTTCTGCAGGTCACCAGTGGAAGTGGAGGGAAGAGATGACTCAGGGTGGCTGCTGGCACTGGGGCATTGCTAGACTGTTGGCACCAAGTCAGCCCAGCACCACGGTGTCACCACCTGTGTCACCTACACCAAGGTCCCCTGGTGACTGTCAGCCCCCCAAAAGAGGGCTGCCATCAACCATGTCCTTCCCCCCTCCATGCCCCATGGTGCCCAAAAGGATGAAATCTTAACCTCCAGGCATCCCTTCTTCCAGCAGCCTGCCCTCATCAGCACTTCCAGCTCCAAACTGAGATAGAAATAGTTGCAGCTCCGGACAGTTGATTATTTAAAGCTGTCAGGAGTGTTTAATTTAACCCTGGATTCATCATCCGCAGCTTGTTTCCATCCACTAGACACCCACGCTCCCCCTCTCAGTGTAAACTGTGCTGCTGCCGAGCTCTTCACCTACAGGCAGCTTTGAGCAGAGGTTTACAGGCAGGGGACATGACCTTGCCACGTGTTTCCCTCAGTGTCCCCACTCCAACTGGCACAGTGGATGTGGGATGCCCCCACACCAGAGGCTGTGAGCACAGCTGGTGGGGAGCTGCTGCTGGGATTCTAGCTGTGCGTTGGTAGACAGATGTGCCGAGTCCCTCACTGCTGCCTGGCTCGATGGCAAGGAGCCCCAAAGTCTTTATGAAAGAATGACATACAGGGGAAGGCATTCTTACTGGGAGTTATCCTTGAACAGTTTTTTCTTTCCTTGTCCACTCTGAGCCTCTCCAAGAAGTTTTCTCACCTTTTCTGACCCTGCACCAGCTCTGCTGAGGCTCTGGGTTCCTCCTGACTGTGACTTCAGCTCCTGTCACCATCAAACTTGTCTTTGTCATCCCCAGGGCAAGGAGACCAACTGCTGGTATTTTATATATATATAGGAGCGTGCATGCCTGCCCCACTGCCCCCCCTGCAGGCATGAAAAGCATCCCCAAAGCTGGCCCCGCAGCCATGTGTGAGCATGTCCCCAAGGCAGGAGCAGTGCCCTGCCTGCCATCCACAGAATCTCAACCCACCCTGGCATCCTCTGGAGCTCTGGGTCATGAAAAGTTCCTCCCAGAGATGGCTTAGTCCAAACCTAAGCCCAGCACAGACCCTGCTCTGTTTATAGAAAGCTGCAATTAGAGGCCAGCATTTTCCTGAGTCCTCTGGCAACTGAATGCACATTGGCAAGGATCAGAAAAAGAATCCCTGTCAAATCCCAGGCACATCCCCTGTGACTCAGGGCATGGCTTTGAGTCAGCGGGATGGGTCTGGGAGAGCCCACTGCAGGCAGCTGAGTGCAGGGAAGACCTGAGATTTCTAGAGCATCCCTGAGAGAGGAAAGCAAGGTGTTTGTGAGGGAAGTGAGGGCAGCACTACCTGTTAGTGGGTCCCCAGCTGGTGGATTCCTGCCAGGGGATCCCTCCTCTCCACAATCAATGTGTCAAGCAATGAGCAATTTAAACCTGGCTAAGCCCATTGTGTTTGTGGGTTGGTGGTTTGGTTTTGGTTTTGTTTTGTTTTTGGGGTTTTTTTGTTTTTTGTTTTTTTTTTTTTTTTTTGTTTTTTTTTTTTTTTTTGTTTTTGTGGGGGGGGGGGGGGGGGGGAGGGCGCGGTTCCCAGGCAGTGGTTGACCTGTTGAAATATCTGCCCAGGAAAGGGATAGATAGGTTGAGAAAGCCACCCCAAACTAAAGAGAGGCAGAAAACAGCATAGCCACCACCCTGAGGTCACATTCAGGTTCCAGGGTGGTGCCAGATGTCACGGGATGGGGGAAGGCTTTGGAGCACAGCAAGTCATGCTGGCCAGAGAGAGAGCAAGGCAGCAATGAGGGCAGAGAATGGGCAGGAGAGTAGCTGTGCCTAGGGGCTTCACCCCAGCCCAGTCAGAGGCTGCTGTCTGCTCCCTGTCTGCCCGGAGGAGAGAAACTCCAAGTTCGTAAGCCTGAAACCTCTCACTGAATCAGACTCAAGTGCTCCTTCTTGTGGAAGGCAGAGCCCAAGGCAGTTGGAAAGTCTTGGCTGCACCATTCCTCCCATAGCCCTTCACCAGGATGGCAGAAATCCTCTGCGCTGTGTGCCAAGAGCATCTAGCAAGGAACGAGCCAAAAAAGCTCACTTTAAATCTTTCAGCCATGAAACTGGAAGAACTTAACATACAGCAAGAGAGGGAGTTAGTTGGAGTTGCCATTTAGGGACCAGGCCATTTATAAGCAGGGAAAAAGCACCTGAAGTGCATGAATTAACTGCTGAGAGCTGTCAGGGCAGCCCCAGTCCCATGGGATGCATGTGAGCTGGTAAACAAGGCTATGAAACCCTGTATGCCCCTGAGGGGGTGTAAATGTGAGACAGTCCTTTCAGCCTTCAGCATCCTGGAGCTAAGGGATGCTGGTGGCCTCAGAGAGGTCTGCAGAGATCTCTCAATTTGCAGAGGTACTGGTCAGAGTCATGTATTGTGTACACACAGAGAGCAACAGCTGATGCCAAAGGGATCACAAAAGTGGCATTTATGGACAGATACCCAAAACATTAGTTTCTTCTTGAGTAAGAGGGATGAGATTTAACCCCAAGCGGAGATAAGGTGAATATTAGATGAATATTGACCAGGCTCTAGCCAAGCACTGGGGGCTGAGCAGGTATTTAGCAGAGGATGTCCAAGCTCTGAGAGCCTGTTGGAGGGTGTACAATTCCCTAATTGCTCATCACCTCATGTCAGTCACCTCCCAGATAGTCAAATCCAAGTGCTCCCAAGTGTCATATGCCATGGGTACACTGGCATCACACCTCACACCTTCCCTAGGCAGGCTGTAATACCTGGTCTTCTGAAGTCCTTGGAGATGAAGTGTGCTGGAGCTCCTGAGTGGCAGATGGGGCAGCCAGTGAGCAGATCTCCCAGCCACGGATGTCTTTCCCAGTACTCAAACTGGCCCTCTGAACACCAGCTGCTCTCCAGCTCCTGAAGGTGAAGGGGGCAGGGTGTTCCAGCAGGGACCAACATGGCTCATGGCAAGGACTGTCCAGCCAGTGAGATGCCTGCCTCCTTGAGCCCTGCTCTCCCTCCCAGCCCTGCCAGTTTGCCTGCATGAGCTCCATATGACAAGCCATGTCTGCCCCTGAGCTATTGCTCCCCAGGGTAGCTCACAGGTGCTCTGCTCAAATAAACACTGGTGAGGAGCTTGTGGCAGGTGCTGCAGGATCTCCAGCCTGTGCCCTGCTGCCCCAGCCCCCTGTGCTGACCTCCCCTCACAGCAGGCTCCCCAGCAGCCCCTGCTCATTTTGCAACTCTGGAGGTGTGCAGGGTGTTGGCCACTTGATTTTGGTGGGTCCACCAGGCAGCTGGCCTGATGTTTTCTGGAGGATGAACTGCCTGCAGACCTGATGGGCTGTCACTCATCATCCCTCAAGCACCTTCCCCAGCCAGGGGCCAACAGGATGGGGGTCCTAATGTTTGCACAGCTCACTGTGGTGCAGCCTTACCCCTTTTCTGCTTGCAGCTGTCAGTGGAGGTGGCATCTCAGCGCTGGACCATGGTGCTGTGAGGGCAAGCTGTCCCCTCCCTGCTGCCTAGAGCCACTATGCCCCTTGCTGTACTCCTCCTCTGCCTCCTCCTGCAGCAACCAGGCAGCAGCAAGGCATGGAAGCAGTATGCCCCACGCCTCCGCCTTGCCTACAAAGGTAAGGGTGGATTTTTTTGGGGGGTCTACACCTTGTCTGGGAGGGCTGGGAGAGCATCCTGCAGACAGGGAGCAAAGGGGGTGGCCAGGGCTTGAGGGAGGCAAGTAGTAGCCCCACAGCTGTGACTGCACTATCTTCACACGTTGAGCCCACAGAATGCTTCATGGATGCAGCTTAAAGCACAGCCCCTGAGCATGCTGTAGTGGTACTGCTGGCATCAGAGAAGGAGGCTGAGCAGGGAGTGCCCTGCCCTGCTCTGGCACAACATCAGGACTGGAAGGGATGTCTTCTTCAGCTCAGACTCACTCTGGGCATCTTATGTGTGTCCTGGGCTGGTGATGAGCTGGGCAGACCCAGGGGAATGTCTTCTGTCTTCACACAGTGCAGTGGGAGCATTGAAACCCAGGTAGTGTGTCTGGCCCCTTCCCCTGTCTCCCACCAGCACAGGCCTGCCCCAGCTCAGCCCTTCTGCCTTTACCCCTCCTTTCCTGCCAAGGAGAGACTGATCCATCATGCAGATCATTTCCCTTCCTCCCTGCATCTGACTTGTCTGATTAAGATAGGAGTTCTTTGGGAATGCACAGTTTGCTCTTCTTGTGCCAGATACAAAGGGAGACCTGCTGTCAGTGAGCTGAAGATGCAACGCAAGCAGACTGGCAGGTAGCACAGTATGCAGCCCAGCAGAGTGGGGTGCAAAAAGGGAGTCTCCAGGGAAAGGGTCTCTACAGGAATGATGTGAGCAGTTAGTGTAGAGCCCTGCTAGCCTGGCAGCTGGTCACCCTGCCCTGGACCTGAAGCATGGACTTGGCCAATTAACCTGCTTTCAGCTTCTCCTATGTGAAAAAGAGCAAGTTGCTTTAAAGGACAGGCAGCTCATCACATCCCCATCACATCCAGTGCTGCCCTGGATGTGGCAGTTGACCAGGCTCAGCCAGCCCTTCTCCACACTGCTGAGGTAGCAGTGCATCTTCCCACAAGCATCCCACTCAGGATCTGGGGCCATCCTCTTGAGCACCCTGAGTGGCAGATGGGGCAGCCAGAGCACCCTGAGCAGTTGCTCTCCAGACAGCAAGGTGGAAGATGTCCTCAGCTTGTGGCTGGAGAGGGCTGGACCTCCCGGGGATGCAGGATATCTACCTCTGCGGGGACATGGTCCTGCTGATAGCCCAGCTTGGAAACACAACACAGGGTCTGCCTTTCCTTGGAGCTGGAGAAGGTAAAGCAGGACTGCTGGGGCAGCAGGAGTGCAGAGAGATCACTGACTTCAAAGCCTCACAGTGTGCTGGGATCAGACATACCAAAAGCCCTCAAGTCTTGGGCAGAGGCAGAAGAGGAAGCTCCCAGCATCAGGAGAGCTCAAGGACAATTGGAACAATGGCAGGGGATGTGACTCACAGACAGCACAGGGCAGGTTCAAGGACACAATGCCTTGAGAAGTTTAGGTTTAAAAACCCCTAGGAAAAAAAAAAAACACAAAAAACCCCCAAATAAACCCAAAAAACAAAACAAAAAAACCAAAACCAACCAACCAAACAAAAAGATAAAAAAAGATTTAAAAGGAAAAGGAGGTCTCTGAGAGTCTGTCTCTGGGAGCAGCCTTGTCCTCACATCCCAGCATGAGGGAGGCAGGCAGAGCCCTTGGTGGGGCAGGGGGAGAAGATGCAAGCAGGCTTGTGAGAAGGAAATGACAGCACCGAAGGCTGGGAGAGCAGAGGAAGGATGGGGCATGGGGCACGGGGCCAGGAACAACAGCAGTGGCTCCCACCCTGCCGAGGAGGTGAGGAGGACGTTTATAATAGCACGCCGGTCGTGACGGCTGTGCGAGAGGCAGCCTCAGGGTAAGCTGGGTCAAGATAGGTCATCCCTGATGCCTGTTTTCTAAGGCCAGAGAGCAGCACTAAAACCACAGCACACCTCCCAATTCCTCTTACAGTAATAACTCAGGGTGGGCACAGTTAGGAGCTGGCAAATGGGTCTTCTGCCAGCCTTTCATCGGCAGCCAACCCAGCTGGGCAGGACCCAGAAGCCATCACCATGTGGCATGTGCTCAGGAGCATGGGAGCCTGGTGGCTCACTGGTTATCAGCACCAAAAGCTGCACTGGCACGTCTCTTATCAGCCGATGGCAGTGAGGGGCTGGAGCCTGATTTAGCACCCAGCTTCTCCTGGGCTTCAGGGATCTCCTCCACGGTGTGCTCTGGTGGCTGGGGGAAGCAGAGAGGACAGCCCTCCAGCACAGCCAGGCTGTGGCCCCAGGAAGCCCAGGGTCACGCTGCACTGAGAATGCTGTAGCTAAGGGGCAGGCAGAGGTGATGGATGGGACAAGGTGGTTACTGTGGTGCTGACAGTAAAGAAAAACACTGTGGCCTTGGGAGATAATTAACACAAAGGAGAGGATGTTTCTCCGGGCTCACACATTGATTTAGCCACTCTGCAGCTGCTGCAGAGAGCGTTGTGTTCCCTGCCTCAAGGGTCAGGGTTTGGATCAAATGCCATGTGCGTAGAGCTGGACTAGGGGCAGGAAGAGGCTGGTTTGTCTGCAGCATGCAGGGTCTGGATCCACAGCACTCCATGTCCCTTTGGTGAGAGAGCAGAACCATGTCACAGAGTCCAGCTCAGACCCCTCATGGTCATGAACCCTGTCAGAGGTCTCATGATGCAAGTGCAGGGCACCAAGTCCTTCCTGGGTACTTCTATGTACTACCACATCAGCAGAGAGGGCTCCTTCATCATCCTGCTTGACCTTGTCCTAGGATGGGGCGGGGGCAGGTCAGAGGGTGAATAGGGGGAGACTTTCCCTGGAACCAGCCTTATCCCCACACCACTTAATTACACCCATGTACTAAATGAACCTTGGACCTTCCCTCCTACCCCAACTCAATTCCTGAGTGCCCTGCCTGACATTTCCCCCCTGGATTGGGCAGGTTCTGGGAACCCTGGCAGACACAGCAAGGTGGGCAATACACAGCAGCCCCCTGGAGACCCAGTGGTGACAATGGCCCACAGGCAGGGACAAAAATTCAGCTGTTAATCCCATTCAGCTGGTGGGAAATAACTTGGAAATCTGCTCCCCCCATATCCACAATACCGAGAGGAGAGCCCTTGAGTACCTCAGGATACCTGTAACGGGGAGACAAATGGGGCTGTGCACAAGTTTTGCAGGAGCAGGAGGAGGGCCAAGAGCTCTCTGACAGAGCTGGAAGCAGCTCCTGGTCAGGGAGGCTTCATGTCCCGCAGTGACTGGAGTTCTGACTTCAGAGGAAGGGGAGGAGGAAATGCTATCTGGGAGCGAGCCTGACGTGGATATGGGCAAGGACCCTGCCCACTGCCTGTGGCCCAGGAGGTCCTTCCACTACAGGGATGAGTGACGTCAGTGGCATTTCCAGCTCACAGGCACTGGCCCCATTTCCCCTCTGCCCTGGAAACAGGGTGGAAGGAAGAGAGATGCAACCTCCCCGGCCAGTGGGTCCCCTTTGAACAGAGCTGTGCCTATACTCACGTACACCCCACCTGCACACAAGGCCACACATTCACTCACGCTCCCAGCCACCCAGCCAGCATCAGCTTCCCTTGATGGTTTCCCTCAGTTCCTGACACACTGCTTCAATCTACATGATTTGGGGTAATTTCTCAGCCTGGGTCTTACAGATCACCCCAGGTTTCCAGCCACACTCCATCTCCCTCCAGTCCCAATCCAGCAGCAGCCCATCCCCATCTCCCCTTCTCACAGCCCTGTTTTTTCACCTTTCCCTGCACATCACCAAAGCCAAGAGCAGCCCTGCCAGTGTAGCCAGACTTCACCCCAACCCTAGCCAGATCCCACTGTTGTTGAAGAGGAAGGCAATGCAATATGATTTCTGGAAGCTCTAAGGCCCATCTTCATGCAGGTCTCCCTGGCCTTGATCCCTCAGAGCAGGTGCTGGCTGGAGTGGCAGCTGCTGCGCTCCCACCTCCTGTGCAGCAGCCTGGCAGATGCTCGCCCTGACAGCCAGCCCCAGAACCTGCTGCTGCACATCATGGACTGATGCAGGCCCCGGGGATATTGTTTCAGAAGTGGTTAACTAAGAGACAAGAGCTTATTGTCCCTCTCACACACCCACATGTCTGCAACTGTGCCGGAGGGGCCATGCTGGCCCCTTATGTGCAGGAGGAGCTCCAGCTGGAGCAGCAGAGACTTTCCCACTGCCCTGTCTCTGCTCCCCATGGAGCGTGCTGGGTTCATGGCACACTTTCACTCTCAGCAAGGTGGTTCTTCCCTCCGGCAGTGCCAAAGGGGTGCTCCTAAAAACCCTTTTCCTGAGCCAGTCTAATGTTGTATTTAGGCTGTTTTAGGACATAGCAGGAGCTCCAAGCAACCTGCTCTAGTTGCAGGTGTCTCTGCTCACTGCAGAAGGGTTGGACTAGATGTGCTTTAAAGGTCCCGCCCAACCCAAACCAGTCTGTAATTTTATGAAATGTGGGTGGTGGATGCAGGATCAGAATGGCAACCAGGGCACAGATGGAGACTTCCCTTTCAAGCTCCTCAGGCCAGGATGGGCCATCCATCTGTCTGTCCTGGTGTACCCATCCACCTGCCCATCCCTGTGTGTGGGGTAAAGCCCATCAGACACTACAGACTAAAAAGCTTGGGATGGGCAGAGGAAAGAGATGTCCAGTTTGGGCCGTGGTGGTAATGTCTCCATACAGTCTCTCCTTGGAGGGATGCTTTGTCCCAGCAAATAGCCTTCTTTTATGCAAAGTCTCTTGATCTGAAGCCCAAGGAAAACATGCTGGGAGTTACAGCAAGCAACTCACCTTGATTCTCATCCCTCTCCCCACAGTTTTGGGGTGCAGAGACTTTGGGGCTCCAAGAGCTTCTCTGAAAGTCAGGCTAGAAGCTGAGAAACCTGGGCTCCTCAGACTGGGACACTGTCCTGCCCCATGCCCTGCAAACCAGCCCAGCCCAGGTCAAGGTCAGGGTGGTTTTCCTCTTTGTAGGGGTGACTAACTGTTTCCTCTAGGTAGGCTCATGGGATGAAGCTTCATTATGAGCTTTTGGGCACCGAGGGTGGTGGTTTTCTGCTCAGGCAGTGGCAGAAAAATTGTGTTCCCTTGGGGCAGGTGTGAGTAGCCAGAGCTGTCCTAGAGGGGGAGACCACAGGGCCTCTGGCTGCTTGTTGTGTCACTCATGGATAGGTTTCTCTTTCTCCCACCTTGTGTTTCTCAGATCTGCTGAGATCCAACAGCTCTCGCCTGTTGCTGGCCTCAGGGGATGGGATGGACTTCCAAGCCCTCTTGGTGGATGAAGACAAGGCCTGGCTGATGGCAGGAGCAAAAAACCACATCTTCCTGCTCCACCTAGACCAACCCAGCAGAGAGCCTGAGAAGGTCAGTTGCTGGGAGGAGGATGTGAGTCTAACCCTAGCCAGCCTGGTATCTTCCTCCCTGGGAGCTGCTCCATGTTCCAGTGCTGGGGTGTGGAGGTGGCTGTGCTCTGAGGCAGTATCTCATGTCACCAGGGACACATTTACATCAGTGGGGTCAACCCATCCCTAGCTGTGTTGAGCCACAATGGGACAGGCTGATACCAGGGAGGGACAGGGTGGCTTGGCCAGGAGAGGAGACCTGGGTGGACCTTGAGCAGGGGTGAAAGAGCAGTGCCCAGAGCCTTGCTATCACACCTAATCCCTGCTGCTACTGCCAGAGCTACAACCAACCCAGCAGCGAGTTCGCTAATGTCATCCCAAGACATCCTGCTGGCAGGATGCACAGCTCCAGCCCAACAAAAGGAAAGCCCATTAAGGCTCTGCAGCCTGGTGTTCCCATGGGCTTGGATCCAGGAAAGCCTGCCCACTGACTGGGTGTGCCGTGGCCCACCCAGGCTCTGTCCTCACGCCAGATTCCCTCTGAGCCCATTTGGCAGAATGCCTGCTGAGTTTGGCTGGGCCTGGGGACCTGAGGGGGTGTCAGACCTGTTGCAGAGCAGCCCCATGCCCTCACCAATCCTGGCAGTGCCTTTTGGCTGAGCCCATTCTCACCAATGCCCATGGGAGCTGGCCAACTCAGGCAGGTCAAGGAAAGCAGGGGCTGCATTGGAGAGGGTCTCTGTGTTGCAGATTTTCTGGCCAGCCTCCAGGGAGCAGGTTGAGCATTGCCAGCTGGCAGGGAAGAATGTAGAGGTAAGCAGCTCATGGCCTTTTGCCCTTTGTCGTGGATACTAAACACCCACATGATCCCAAAAGGGAGTGTGGGGTCTGCCTGAGATGAGGGTGTTGAGCCAGCCAGAAATTAAGTTCAGTTTGCCAGCTGCTGGGGCAGGATCTGGCCAGGCTCTCACATCCCAAGCAGACATGCCATAGGGCTGGGCATGAGTGCCCAGACCTGGGCTCAGCCCGCTAACAAACATCTCCCCTCGAGCAGACAGAGTGTGCCAATTTCATCCGCCTCCTCCAGCCCTTCAACAGAAGCCACGTGTTCGCCTGCGGGACTGGCTCCTACCAGCCCGTCTGTGCCTTCATCCAGCTGGGTGCCAAGGGAAAGGTGAGGAACACCCTGGCCAGCCATGTCCCCATTGCAGAATGTGGCAAGACACTCCCCTCAACCTGTCCCCATCCTCTTCCCAAGGACTGTCAGGGAGAAACACATGGCAAGAAGCAGCCCCGGCTGAGCAGTACCAGGGTGCCCCATGGTGACAGGACCTGGTCCTGGCAGCCCCCTTGAGGAACCTGTGTTCACTGCAGAGAGGAGCACACTGGCCTCCTCCCCACTCTTCTCCACATTCCCTGCTTGTTTCCAGCCACCACTTGGGCTGACATCTCCCCTTTGGCTCTGGCAGGGTCCTGGGGCTCCCCGCATGCAGTTGGTGACCCACTCCTTGGAATCAGGGCGAGGACGGTGCCCATACAGCCCCCAGGAACCCTTCACAGGACTCCTCATTGGTGAGAGGGAGTGGGGAGCAGAGGTGATGCTGAAGGGTGGGAGTACTGGGAATGGTCTGTGCTAGGAGGTGATGGCAGTGGTGCCCGTGCCCCTGCTCTGCTGCATGTGGCTGTGATCCTGGGCTGGTGCCCAAGCAGGTGTGAGTGAAAGGAGCCACCTTGCAAACACTGGTGCTTCCCCAGCTCACCCTGACGGTTCCTGCATAGAATGGTGAATGCAGGTTGTAGGTGGAGTGGCATGCACATGAGATGTGTGGTGTCACAAGCCTACCTGCTTTATATTGGCACTGTGGAAGGGTGGGTTGGGGGCTAGAAGCTGTGCTGAGTCATGGGTCTTGAGGAGGCTCCCAGACAGGCTGTGCCACCTTTACCCTCCCCAAACCTCCAAGGGGCATACTGCCAGGGCACATCCAGCAACAGCACCCCAATCCACCCATGCCCCCTCTGATCCCACAGGTGGGGACCTCTATTCAGGCACATCCAGTGACTTCATGGGCAGCAGTGCTGCCTTCTTCCGGACCTGGGTCCATGGGGCCAAGCAGAGCTACATCCGGACAGAGCAGAACCAGGACCACTGGCTGCACGGTAGGAGCCAGGGGACCTGCAAGGCACGGGGTGCTCTCCTGCCTGCTGGGGAGAGGCTGGGGCCAGCACTGGGTCCAGAGCTCAGCAGTCTGGCCCTCTTCTCCTTTCTGGATGGAAGCACTGATGAAGCCTCTGGCAGGCTCCAGCACACACTCTGCAGCCTGAGCACCAGGATAGGAGGGTCTCCATGGGGCACCCTGTGTACCCTCAGTGTCTCACAGTGCTCTCAAGATCTTCCAAGGGCAGTACAACAGGGTTGGATTAGGGCACAGGGCCATGTTGTGCTGCTCCTTCCCCCACAGAGCCCGCATTCATTGGTGCCTACGCCATCCCTGATACCTATAATATGCACGATGACAAGGTCTACATCTTCTTCCGCGAGACAGCCATGGAAGCTGGGCAGTGGGAGAGGCGGCACATCCATGCCAGGGTGGCCCGGGTCTGCAAGGTCAGTCACCAAAGGCCAGCATGCCATGGCTGGGTGCCCCACCAGGTGGGCTTTTACCTCCTCTAGGCCAAGGGGCATCCCAAGCAGGAGCCAACAGCAGGATGTGAGGTTGTGACTTCACACCTACCACAGAGGAAAGGGCTCAGGGCTGGGGGTGCCCTGCTGTGGGGATGGAGGCATATAATGGGGGGGGGGGGGGGGCGGGGGCTGGGGGAGCCGGGGCTGGCCCTAGCCCTGGGTGCTGGGAGAAGTGACGCGGGGGGGAGGCGCACCCCCCTCACCCGCGGGGG
>JANHGN010023549.1:0-21198 GCA_024605025.1 Megaceryle maxima
ATCAATGTCATTGATAAAGATGTTGAACAGGACCAGACCCAGCACTGATCCCTGGGGGACTCCACTAGTTACAGCTCACCAGCTGGACATGGCACCATTGACCACCACTCTTTGGACTCTATTGTCCAACCAGTTGCTACCCAAGTTAGGGGTAACATAGCTTGTAAACCTGTACAAGTGACCAATATAGTAGAAATGTAGTAAAATACAGTCAATACGCATTTTGTGTCTATAAAAGGCCTAGATATTTTTTTTCTTACAAAGAAAAGAATTTGAATTAATAAAGAACTGAATACAAAGTAGACAGAGATGCACTTTTTCTTTTTTGTTGGTTTTTTTTCATTTAAAAATATCCATGAAAATCTAAACTTCTAGTTTTTATTTGTACTTATGGCTATATTTGCTGAATGGCAAGACACTGAGATCTCAGAATTCTTTTTTCCCTGCTTCTGGTCTGCTAGAGTCACTAAACAGAATATTCAAATACTTATACAAACATATGTTGTTGGAAAATCCTCAGATTTTCAGGCTCACAGATACTGAACAATTCAAAGATGACAAGTTCGTTTCACTGGAAATGCTCTGGTTTGAACATATAAACTTTTGCAAGCTTTATTTTTACTGTTGATAGAGAAATAAATTTTCTGATATTTTCCTGCTTATGCTTAAAATTAACAGATGATATACAGGTGATGAATTATGTTTCAAACTTAACCTTTAAAAAGAGCAACTGAACCTCTCATATTTCATTGAAATATTTAGATTACTTTTATTTTTAAGAAGGAATTTACTCTTTTCTCTGCATGTATAGTATGTAACAGAATGAAAATGCACATTAGCATATATAATATGAAAAATTAATAATACTGTTATCCTGGTGAAGTAGGATTTCAGGATAAATTTAGTTCTTGAGCTGTGTCCTTAGTTTTTACAGAGTAACATTTCTAATAGTTTGAAGGCTTTACAAAATAAAATCAAGTGGTAAAGATATAACATGAAAGAGTGAGTTAATCTCTGACAATATGTTGGCCTTAGAAACAAAAAGGGCAGAAAATCAAATGCAGCTAAAAATGTAAGTTCTTATCATTGACATCTAGGAATGAGCATTATTGCTTGTAATAGGGAATGTTAATTTTATCACTTACAAATTGTGTTTTGAAGAGCTATTCTTTCCCTTTCTATATTGTTTATTTTAAGAATGATCGTAAAATTTTAGGTTAAAAAAAGTACCAAACTATAATATGTAAATTTTATATTATGTGACATTAAAAAAAATGTTGATGAGAAACCCTTACTACCTACCTTGTCTGATGAAACAAGATATTTTGCCGAATACTTTGTTTCTGCTTTTGTTGAAGATGGCCTTTGTGAAACAGTTCTAATGACATATAATACTTTACATACCCATTGTACCTGATTAGTCAGATAAATTTAGAAAGACTAAACTGTGATGTTTGTATCAGAAATTCTTCAGGCATTTAGGGACAAAATCATCTAACTCATTACTAAATTACAAGCTGAATTTATTTAATGTGTTAAAGAAGAAATATTTCCATGTTAATATTCCTAATACATACATTCCAGAAAGTTTTCTGAATGAGTAGATAATTTTTACTTCAATCAATTAATGTGAAACATTGTTTGCATTTCATTTTTTGATAACTTAGTTTATTGCTTTTAATAATCAGATTAAAGTTTATTAAATTGATGAATCTTATTTTTTTTCTTCTAATAATTGAACATTCAGAGTAGATGTTTTGACCTAGGAAGAGATTACAAAACTAAAGCTATTAATAACTTCTTAAATTTTCCCCCTGAATCTATTAACTGAAATGAGAAAGCAACAATCTCCTTTTCATTTATTATCTGTATTGTGTATGCCTGTGTGCATACTAAATAATTTTTTGCTTTGTTCAGAATGCTAAGCAAAGTCATATAAATAACTATTCGTAAGTATTTACTTTTTCCACCCCCCCACAGGAAAATCTCAAAATTTTAATGTTATAGGGTAAATATTAACTTACCCAATGAACAAGGAATCTCAAATTCTTGCACACTGTGGTACATGCATATTTGCAGTTGTAGAGTAAGTTGCTTGGATTCCTCTGCATTAATTGCTTTGATATCTTTCTATGAACAAAGGGCAACAAACACACTATCCTAAAAATCAAGGATATGTTGCTCTAGTTGAAGTCTTAGGAGTCTAGTGCAATAATAATTATTATTAGGCCAATTGCCATCTTAATAAGTTGTAGTCTGGTAAGTCCTAGAGCATGTCGGCCTTCCCCAGCACAAAGCCTATAGTCCATTACAAGCAATGACATCATTCTACTGAGCTAGAAGGCTTGGTCTTTTGAAAGAGATGGTCCTAAGAAGATGCTTGAAGTCAATTTATAGGATCAGCAACTGGCTGCTGAATTTTTCCAAAGTTAGTCAATAGGTCAGAGACTATAGAGCTTTGATTTCCTGATCGTCTTGGTACACTCCAGCATAACAGATATTTTTTTCAATTTATACAGAGCCATATGGGGGACTATGCAGAAATAATTTTCTCCAGGTCAGGTCTGGGCCATATGTATAAGACAGAACTTACAATGGCATATGATATATGATGTTTGATATTATTTTCTGTAACATAGTTTGAACTTATGAGCTGTAAATCTTTAAATTGGTACTTTCATCATAACAAATGCTGTCCAGCCTCATGGTAGTAAAGATCTGAACAGTATTTGGATTTAAGAATTTGGTTCACTGGGAAATTATAATTCTATAGAGATGGTAAAATGGAGATGTCAATGCTGGAAGAAAACAGGCTGTGGATCAATACTGTGAAGGTACATGCAATCTCATAAGAACTGTAACCATGTAGATAAACCCTACCTTTTGATACCCTTGGTACATTGGTACTGTGAAAGAAGCTACATTTGTATCACCTCTGGATCTTAGTTTCTAGACTTCCTAAGTCAGGTTTCCACTTCTCATACATCTTTGCACTTTAATGGTGTAAGAATTCAGATTTCAATTTTACATTTGGATACAGGCATTGCATTTGTACTATTTTGGACTTGCAATTTCAGCATTATTAAATTTGTCATATTTCAATTAAAACAACAGTAACCCCAATAAATTACAGTACCATACTATTGAAAGTTATGTCAGACTTTTTATCTCAAGTGAACATTGAAAAAATTTTTTTTTTTTCCCTGTGAAATAAAGATTAAACATTTTATTTAATTCAATAGCAATAGTAATATGAATCATACTTTAAAGTTCTTTAAGGAGCAGTTGAATTTGAGACTGGGCCTATAATAACTGTTACTGGAGATCTTGAAAACACTGGTCAATTTTAGGAACTAATATTATATTTCTTTCACACTTCAGGAGGCAAGAAATTTGGGTAAGGTCAAAAACAGAACGTAGAGCTTTAGTGTTTTGTAACAAACAACAGAATTCATGTGTCTCTGTTGCATACTTGCTATATTTAGCTTCCTGAATTGCTAAACCCTTTCTAAAGAGTAGAGTCATCCAGTGGCAACGATAGTTCCTTCTCTTATCAACCTCCTTGCTTGTGTGAAACTCCACAGCATTGTTGCTTGCACGGGAGGTGGGATGGCTCCTGAAGGCAGTGGCCTGACTGATGCACAAACTGTTCTCCATCTGGCTGCGGGTGAGCTGGCCAGCAACCAAGGCAGGACTGACCTTGCTCCTGGGCTACCCACATCTTCATCTGTCTGGGACCTTGCTGTGCTTCTCATAGGTTGCTCTCCCCTTTCTCCTGACTGCCAGAAAAAACTGGTCCTCCATCTGGCTAATGTCCAAGCTGATCCAGTCACAGTTTCTCCATCTGGTTTATTCTTGGAAAGATGAACTGGATGTTCTTAATTTAGAATAGTCAATCCACCCTCTCTCCCCAGCCTACTTAGTGCATTAACAATGTATTTAATTTTGGCTAGATTTCTACATAACTATGGAGAGAAGATTTTGCTGTTTACCCCTCTCTCTTTCAATCTCTCTTAGTTGTGTTTTGTTTTGTCCTTTGCATCTTTTCTATTCTCCAGTAGCTGGCAGAAAGTCTCCTAAATACTGTGAAATTGGCATTCACAAGACTGCTTCTCAATCTTTACACTGCTTTCCTGTTTATTCTCTGCTCTTTTGTTAAAACAATCACCCTTCCCTAAAAAAAGAACAACTTAAAATCTTCATTTTATAATTGTAATGTATTTTCATTGTCCTGACATACTTCTGTCAACTACACACATATATTCCTTCTTCTTTCTCTAATGGGTAAAGACCTTTACAACATGCATTCATAAAAATTGATTCCATATGAGCATTTATATCTTTGGTACCAAGTGATAAAAAACATAAACACATGATGGCTTTAAAAGGAAGAGGATCTATGAATATTTTTGATTTATTATACAAAATCTCTGTGTAAAATCTCTGTGTAACTAAAATGATTTTTCCCCTCAGATATATCACACAAGGTCTTGTTTGTTGGTTGACCGTGCCTCTGGCCTCTTAGAGGTCAATGCATTTCCATGATGTTACTCATGTAGCATTCATGTCAGGGGCTTCAGCTGGTCTAATTGGAGTAGATTACACACCAGTCAATGAAGCTAGAGAAGTTTAAATCTACTCGTCCTGCTCACAGACCAGTCAGGAGCATTTTACAAGCAGCAGTTGCTCAGTAAATCTATCTGACCTATCTTGAACATTTAAAGATAAAACGGACTTACATTGTATCCATGTTAGGCAATGCTATGTTAATTCCTTAATAACTACTATGGTAGCATTTAAAAAAAAAGAAAAAACAAAAAAACAAAAACCCAAACAAAACAAACTGAATGTAAAATTTTGTATTGTTTATAAACAATTCAGGGTTCTGATGTTCAGCCCATATAAACAGATCTGCTGGTTGCTTTATGGTTTCCATTGATTTTAGTGCATTTCAATCTGTTTTTCAGACAAAAAAATAACCCTCTCTGTCAAGAGTCTACCTCTGAACAATACAAAACAAAATTAAAAAAAAGAAAACTTGTTTTCCCCAAACTTTTTTCCCTCTGAATTAGAACAACAAATAAAAAGATGGGAAGACTTCTTCTTAGGGTGCAACAGAAAAACCCTATCTTTCCATTCTAAAAAATTTGAAAGCTCAAAAAAATTACTGCTTTCCCCTATCCTGTACCTAGAAATGTAAAGAAAATGTAGATATGAAGGGTGGTCTGTGGAGGATAGAGTGAGGGCACCTTGTCCTTTATCATCTTCTTAGCACCTATTAATAAAAAAAAAAAAGGAAAAAAAAAAGAAAAAAAAACCAAACAGGTGTTTTGTTTTCCTCTCCCTGTTGGCAGGAAGGATGAGATTTGAATCTTCTCCCCACTCAGTAGCTCATTTCAAAGTCTTTTCACTTTTCACAGTTGTCTTTTGTGTCTTTTGAGCTATCATTTAGGGTTTGCTTTTGGGACATGGGGTGAAATGTTGACATTATGAAATTCTTCAGACAGGAATACTTAATTTTATTTTATTATGTTCTATTTAATTTCATTCATTTTGGGAATGGAAATGTCATGGGAAATAATTAAAAGGAAAAAAAGAAAACAAACAAACAAAAAAAGAGGTTGACATTTCTGAAAACAGAATATTCCATTTTGTTCTGTTTAACTAATCCAACAAGGTTATTTCTTTTCTACTGAAATTTGTACTTAAATGTCTTTTCCAAATTAGACTGACCTGGTCATGTAACCTCTATAACAGTTCTTGTAATAATCTCTACACTGCTTTTTATACTGAGAGTTTATAATGTAGCAAAACACTGGGCTAATCAATCACTTCATGAAGTTGCATTTAATATTTCTAATATCTCCTCTACATTCACGCTTCCTTTTTTTCTATATGTGAATGAGTGTACTAATACTTCACTCCCTTCCACAGAGGTAGAATAACCTTCTAGCATTTGTAGCAGACTGATCATGTATGTGAAAATTTGTATGAGCTAATGAAATGCAAAATAGCATTTGTCTTATTATTCTTCAACATATTTTATAATAAATCATGAGGGAATTCTGACTTGCACTATATATGACCTGTATCTAATAGCAGCTGCTGTCCTCTCTGCAGGAGACGGGTGGGAGAATATGAACTAGTTACTTAGAGAAATCAGCTGAATTCAGGCTCTTCTTAGGAAGTGATAATCAGTACGAGACCTTAGGCTAAAGACAGAGATGAGGCAACACACCCAGTTTCGTTCAAAGTAAATCTAAACAGTGTGTAATAGTAAGAAAATAGAAGATCTCCGTTCCTTTAGGGGATCATCCTGAAAATTTTCAAGATGAAATTGCTATTATTGATTGGATCTTGTGATGGCAATATAAACAGAATATAATAAAGTGTCTGTATATTATTTTTCAAACACAATGTATTCTATCATAACAATATTCACCAAGAAAAAATATGGGGAAAGGAGAAAGAATCATCTTTGGAAAGGGCTGATTACAGTGTGATATTCAGATTCTTTTAATTAAGAAGGTTATGCACCATTTCCACAGACTTTTCACACATACTACTAAGTACACACTTATCTGAAGTAATTATACTTTGTTGCAATTCATTAAACTTCTTTCCCTTCTGGGAGGGGGGGAAATAAAAAAAAAGGATCCAAGATTTTTCATAACACAGAAAGCACAGAATCAAGTGGGGAAAAAATCAAAACCACACAAATTGATCATTAAAAATTTAAATATATAAAACACAAAGATACTTTGAAACTGATTCTAAATAATTCCATGAAAAGAGTCTTTCTGGTACTGTAGATTAATGCATGCATTCTTCTACTAACACTGCCTCATATGCAGCTTCTGACTTCTGTTGCAGAAGCTGTGATTTATATTTTAGTGGGAATTGAATTTTTGTTGCAGTGGAAGCAGAAGCGGAAGAAAAGTAGAAGAAAAAATATATTTATTCAACAATTTGCTTTCATTCAGTGTAGTATATTTATTCTGTAAAGTGACAATGTATTGCTTAAGAATACAAAAAAAAAATTAATTTCAGCCTATGCAGCCCTCCAAGCCCCACTTCTCCTTTCTCCGTTCCACTTGGTTTCTCTTGGAGCTGTGCCATCCTTAAGCGATAAAAAGTAAGACTAGATTTTGGAAAACCTGCATATCTGAATCCTCATGAAAAGTCTATCTAGAAATGGAAAACATTCCAACATTAAAAACAAACAAACAAACATACCCAAACCAACACAAATCCCCAAGATTCAGTATTGAGTCCCCAGAGATGAAGATAAGAATGCTCTCACTGCTCTTGGTTATTGCCTACCTCTGCTGCTTTCACAGCACCTTGTCCACCTTTTAGCAGTGTTGTACTGGCTTCTTACCTAGCCTGGAATAATTCTGCTTATCTTAATGCAAATTTCAAATGTCTATTCCAAGTTTAAGAGCTGAGATTTGGGTATAGGTCATATGGGAGAATCATCCTCCTTGAAACCTTGGGTTCTGTCCCTCTCTCTCCATATCACTCACTGAGTAAATTCAATTTACTCTGATATCAGATAAATATTTGAATAACTTACCTTATTTTCTCCATGATAGATCCAGAAATGCTATAAGCTATTACCTGGAAGTTGGGAATACCATATAGATAGATATATGTATGTATAAATAATAATTAAAGGCTGAAACTTCACTCTTCTCATATTTCATGCCAATGAACTATAAAAAAGTAAGAACATCATAACCTGCATGATATTCAGAGAGCAAATATGAAGATGAATACCTCCTCTTCCCTCCGTTTTTAGTTCATGGGAGTAACATATTCCTATGCAAAACTGAGGACATAGATAAGTCTTTACATATGTTGCTTTTATAGAGCAGCTTGCCATAAAACTCAGCCGACTTTTGACTAGCTTCATTTAACTTTTCCTAAAATATGAAGCTTTTAAAACTTCTTTTTTTCTTTCTAAAATAATCACCTTTTTCTTTGAGATAAAACCGTGTCTTCTTATTATCTGAAAATTAATATACATGCAATTTATTAATTAATTTTTCACCTTCTAGAAACCAGTACCTTCTGCATATATATTTTTTTTTATGTGATAAATCTTTCCTCAGGTGGATAGAACTTTAAATCCCACTATTGAATTTCCTCTATATCCCTGCTTTAGTTAAATGAAGCCCACAAGCACCATAAAAGAATAATTAAACAACAAAGAAATGAAATAAAAAAAAAAGTTCCTTCTTTTTACCTTGTGGGGTTTTTTTGTTGTTGTTGTTGTGGGGGTTTTTTTTCCTTACTCTCTCTTCCTTTTTAATTTTGGGGTTCTTTTTTAGGTTTTGTTTCATTAGTGTTTGGGGGGTTTTTTTTGTCTCCCCTCTTCTTATTTTCCAAGATTATTGAAGAAAAAAATTTGCCCTGGCCAAAGGATCTCTCTGTATTTTGAATTATCCTCATACCTGAAAGTCATTAAGGTAAGAACTGCTTACCTGTAGTGACACCAAATGAACCCGAGAGAGTGAAATTTTCTGAGATCAGTCCAATTTTTTAAATTATATAGACATATTAATTCCAATTTTATTATCATGTTCTTGCCCCTAATCATCGAATTTGAGCTATAGCTTTTGGAAGGATAAAATTCCTATTTTTAATCACAATAGATGTAGCCAAAAAGGAGAAGACTCCAAACAGTTTAACTAGAATTCTGGTTTCCCTTTCAATCCTTGGTGGTTTTATGTCAACTAATGTATTTACTTATGTAAAATAAAATTTGCTGAACTCTTCCAAACCTTCAGTAAGGTTTTGCTCAGGTGATGAATAGAGCTCCTCATGCTTTCCCTTAGAACTGTGTTGCCCATTCATGCTGATTGTGCTGTTAATTCTGCTGTCAGAAAACAACGGGTCTCCCCTGCGGGGTGAGATGATGTAAAGCTTTTAACAAACCTTGGAGGGAAGCTGTGACAAGAGTCAAGGTGACAGTGGCTGCTGAAAGCTACCATATCACTCAGATCCTTCTCTGCAGGCAATAGCACGGTCTGTGAGATCAGGAAAAGGAAAAGCTAACAAAGTAACTGTTTTCCTTAATATGTGACTGTCCAAATTATTTTCTTTCAATCTTAATACCAAAAAGCCTGCCTGTCATTAACAGATGCCTAGACAAATTGAAATGGAGACTGTTTATTACATGAGAACACTGTACTGGGTGTAAGTATGTGCTTTCTTCTCAGCTGATAAATGTTTTCTTGTAATTTTGTGAATTAGCTTTCCTATTTCTCTTCTTTCTCAAGGTGCAGACTACACAACTAATTTGGGGTTTTTTTCCTTATTGCTGCATATTAACTGTACCTATTAAAAAGTCCCTCCTGTTCTGGCCAGTTCGCCTCATCAGTTCTTCAGCAAACTTTGCCAAGAAACTTCTATTTTTATTTGCTTCCTACTGCTCATTTCTGTTCTCTTCCCATGACACATCTTACTTAGATTACATCCTCTGACAAGATTCAGCATTCTCAGTAAATAAGCATATCTTGTTTGAGAAAGAAAATAGCATATCTTTACCGTCAACAATAGTTTTACACTTTTCTTACACCTATGTCTAGTTAATTCTAACTAAGCAATGAAATTTTACCTCTTCTGTATTGCTAGAAAGACAGTAAGAAGTAGTGTTGGTAAAAAAAGCTATTTTTCCATGTGGTTAAAGGTAACGTATCACTGAATTCCAGTTGCACTTCTTCAGTTTCCATGGATCTTAGGAGAGCATCTTTCTCCCAAGCAGAGCTGATGTCAGCAGAGCTGATGTCAGACCATGAGTAGAAATTAGGTTGCAATCTTTCTTACTAAATAGCAGCTCTCCCCAAACATTCCTGTTTCTTAGAACTAACAAACACAAATAGAATAAACAAACAAATATGATAAAAAGTGTGGAAGATACGAAAATGTTTTGATTCCCTCACTCAAATCTAATATGTTTTAGACAAAGAAATCAAGTTTTGCCTAACACAGGTAAAAATGCTTGAGGTGAGAGCACCAGGAAAAAAAAAACTTTGTCAGCTTGTTTTTGATAACTAATTTCATAAATAATTAAATGACAACTACTAAGAATACAGTGTTATCAAAGAAGCTTAAACTGTATAATATTCTCATGGGCACTCTGATCTGAGGATAAAAAGAATAATTAACCTATCTGCTTCTTATAGCTTAAACTGTATATAATTTGATAAATTATGTGATCATTTCCAGCTGATACAGAAAATATATTACTTGGACTGAAGTAGTTAAGAGGAGATAATCCTCAGGAAATTATCAGGATAACATCCTCAAAAGATGGAGGATTCAGAATCTACTCACAAAAATTCAGCTGCTCATATAATGTCCACAATAGTTGTTTATAGAGTATAAGGCTTTCTGACAGTGTCAAGATGGACATAAGGGATGGATAGATTTCCTGTGATACTCCAAGCCCATTTATTTCAAGTTTTAAGGTCTGTGATATTAGAGGGGTTTGTATCTGTTTGGAACCAGCCACTGAAATCTAGACATAAATACAGTAAACATTGGTTTGGTTTTAGCCAATGTACCAGAGCTCACATACGCATTGATGAGAACTGTTCCCATTGCAGAACATGTTCTACTCTGCTATTGTTCTCTGATGTGGCAACACTATCTAGCTGGGTTTTCTTATAGTATTACATATGCTGGAGAATCATATTTCCTTTGCCATCTTTTGTGTTCTGGCCATGAGAATCCTGAATGTCTGCACAAGGTCTGCAAGGCTGGCCAGAATTTACTTTTCCTCCATTCCAGAAAAGAATATGGTAAAATTACATGACAGAAGTACAGACAAAGGTTTTTCAATTTCCATATAGGAACAGTTGCTAAATTTTTTTAGACTAGATGAGGAAAAAGGGAGGGTGAGACATAATTTTTCTCAAGATATCAAAATGTTCTATTTCAAGGAGGTAATTTCAGGAGAAAAAAGGAAATTAAAACTATCAACTGAAGGTATATCTATTCCTTATGC
This sequence comes from Megaceryle maxima, assembly GCA_024605025.1. NCBI lineage: Eukaryota > Metazoa > Chordata > Aves > Coraciiformes > Cerylidae > Megaceryle > Megaceryle maxima. The sequence goes on from JANHGN010023549.1 coordinate 11,015, forward strand.
AATTAATTAGGAGAAATTTGAGAAATGTTTTAGAAGCTTTTGGGTGTTTTCTCTTTCTAGTTTTATTGTGAACAGGATATATTAAGTCTGATAAAATGTCATATTTGTTGTTTTACCATTTAGGACTTCTCAGAAACCTCCTTGGCCTGAAGCTAATACTGATGTAGCACTAATTTCTAAATTATCTAAACATAAATATGTCTTTCATAATTACAGAAATGTTTCTGTAATCCACAGTTCTTGTTTATTCCCCAATTATCCTTATTTCTTTTTGAGAATACAAGGATCATAAAGTGAATCTTTGAATTATTTTTCAAAATTCCATAAATTGCCTTAATATAAAACTCAACGTCCATTTAAAAAATGTAATTTCTTGCATAATTCATACAGAAGCTTTTGAGGGCCTTTTAATTAATTTATTTATTTTAATGAGGATTAAATTGGTTTTACTGTATTTTTCAACTGTCTATAAAACCCAGCACTAGCTAATAGTTAAAAAATAAATTTTGTAGGCAGTTTTAAGAGAAGTACTTATTTCATGTCTCAAAGTACGTAAGGACATAAACAATTACCTTTGGCATGTATTTTTTCTCAGTATGAAGATTTTATGATTCTTGAAACTAAATCATTCGGGGAAAAAAAGGCTGGAGGGCAAAAGCCAAACTGTAGAAACTCTTCTTTGACTAACTTTTGTGACTACTCTAAGTTGATCACTTGTTTCCCTGCCTAATGTCTAAACAGAGGGCATATCCCTTTCACTTGCAAAATACTCTCACACAAAATTAATTACCTTCCCACCACCTTGGTTACTTGCCAGGGAGCACTTTATTTTTCCACTAGGAAAAAGAAAATCAGCTTGTATTTTGCTTGCTAGAGCCTTCTGCATTTTAATTCTGAACTCTGAATGAACATCAGAGAGGCCTTATGATGTTTTGCACAAAAGTGCCAGTGTTCATAGTTTTACTCAGGGCACCCAAAATAGCATGCAGTAAGCAGTGTCATACTGTGAGTTTTCAAAACTAAAAGCAGAAGTGGCTTATACTGGCAGGAAGCTGTAACTCCTAAAGCTTTCCAAGAATCTGTGAAGTGAAAAAGAACTGCTGACTTCTCTGCATCAGATGTTTAATTCAACTTTTACAACATTCATTTCTTTAAACCTGAAAGGCCCCAAGGTTACACAGGTAAGATTTCTATCTTTTTTCTCTATTATCTTCAAAAATCAGATTTCAAACATTTAACTGGGTGTCTCCAGTGAAAAAAATGACAACAGACAAAGACAACATCAGAAGCCACTCAAAACCTCTAGAAGGATAAATCTGCTTTTGTTGTTTCATCAGACTCTTCTACAGCTGTGAAAATGCAACTTTCTAAGTTGGATTTACCAGCGGAAATGCTTACTATGCACATTTTGTGTTCAACTTGCACAGTAAAATTTTCATTCTTATTATCAATCTGTTTTTGCAAGACCCCCACCTCTGACAAGCTGCTCGTGATTGTTTCATCCACTAGATTGTCACTAAAATGTGCTTACAATTTCTGTGGGTCACTTCAAGAAGAGAGAAAAGTCTCTTGTTTTACAAGAACACTTAAAAATGCACCCTGGCTTCCTACTCTCCATTCTACTGTAGCAATAATAATCTATTTTAAAATTTCATCTTGACCTTATATTTGCATTTCTCTTCTCATTTCTCTTTATAATCCCACACCTAGCAACTGCAATGTCCTTCAGACCACAAAAAAGAGATGCCTCTATTTTCGTTGGATCTCAAGTGTAAAATGGCAATTTGCTAGTAAATAACATGTTCAAAGAACAATGCAGTATACATCTATCAAAATATTTGTATTGCATACTTCTTTCATAACACTTTATTAGGAGGTATAGCTAGAATTTATTTTTCATGTTCCACTTAGACTGTAGTGAAGAAACAGACAGTAAAATACAGACCAGAGATGTTTAAAAGTTGTTGATTGCTTATTACAATTCTAATTATTTGTCAGCTTGTTAATTTCTTCAAAATATTTTGGTATGAAACTGGTAGGAATTACATGGCTTCTGGATGATATCGTTATTTTTCAATAGATTGCAATTTAAAATCAGTTGTGGTTGCAAAAATTCTCCAGATAAACTTATTTAAATTTATATCAGCATCAATTTGCTCTAAAGTGCAAGAATTGATACATGGACTCAATCTGAGGAGTTATAATGATACTTTTCAATGTTGAGCTTTTTTCTGTTACAAGTGTTGAACCAAGTACTTACATAAAATGTATATAAGGATGTGTCTGGAGTTCAGACTTTCTGCATTTTTACAGACTAAAAGGTGCATTGGTCTAAGAGCTAGCACACACTGAAAATCCCCTCTTGGAATTATTTTTTAAGTAAAGGAGGAAGGAAGAAACAGGGACATGCCCATAAAATAAGAAAAATAGCTTAAAATTGAATAAAATTACAAATCTCCTATGGAAAGCCATACCTACTTAGAACCAAAATGTAACTATTTTATCCTAGTTTTAGGTAATTTATGAAATCATAATGCATATTTTACATTCACAACTGCTAAAATGTACCATATTTTAAAAATTAACAGGCTGCCTCTCCGTTTCAGAATGCTTTACAAATTACCAACCTGAAGTAAATATTTGACAATGTCAGCACATTTTGATATGGAAATAAGAAAGCAATATCTGATATGCGATACAGGTAGATTTTAATGATGCCCATGGTTTCAGCTACCTGTTGCTTTTCATCATTATCTTTATTATTATTATTATTTATTTGCTTTATTACTTTATAACTCTTTGGAGTGAAATTTACATTGTGTAGTCTTTGCATTGTGTTCACTATAAATATACTTGGAGACTTTTTGTTTATCTTAATCAGAAAGATTTGATTATTTCTTAAATCAGTTTAATTTAAATCAGATAATTTTCCAATAGATCCAACAATACAATACATAATACTGAATTGAAGTATTAGTTCTTTTGTATGTGAAAATCATTATTCTTGTTTTACTTTACAAGTCACAGAAAGTAATGATTTCTACCACAGGCAGTAGAAATGTGTTCCACAATGGTCCCTTATTTTTTTTCTCTATTTCCATTATATTCCCAAACCCTTTTGAGTCTACTTGGTGCTAAAGGAAGAAAGGTGTAATAGAATATTTTTCTTATCCATCTTTTCGGTCTTCTTAACCCGGTAAAACACTTGCTTCTGAAGACAAATAAATCCAGGGGCCAGAGACTGTATATGGGTTCACTGAAGACCTTATTGCTCTCTACAACTACCTGAAATGAGGTTGTAGTGAGGTGGGAGTCAGCCTCTTCTCCCAAGTAACAAGCAATAGGACAAGATGAAATGACCTCAGGTTGTGACAGGGAAAGTTTATGTTGGATATTTTGAAAAATTTCTTCACTGAAAGGGCATCTGAGAGAAAAGGTTGACTATTTAAAAGACATGTAGATGTGGTACTTAGCGACATGTGGTGGACTTGGCAGTTCTTGGTTAATTGATGGACTTGATGATTTTAAAGGTCTTTTCCAAGCTAAATGATCCTGATTCTATGATTCTATGGTAGCATCAGTTATCCTGAGTTATCCTGGTTATCCTGAGTATTGTGGGACATTTCATTCCAGACAAATAGACAAGGTACATATTCATTACAGAGGAATGTGATGAGGATGGAACAATGTCAACCAGAACACAAAGGTTAGACCTGGGAACATAATTGTGCTTCGGATACACAAATCCAGGTGTCCTCTCTGCAGGTGAATTGCCTGTCATATAAAAGGAATTTAAATTTCAGCTGTTAACAGTGTTTGCAAATGGACATTACTCCCAGCTTTCTGTGAGGGGCACAAACATAGCAAAGATCTTGTAAATGGCAGGTGATATTAAATTAGAATGCCTCATTCTCTGGCCATTGACCTAACTGTTAAATCAAATGCCACTTGAGACAACAAAATTAGAAACATTCAAATAAAGAACAACATAAATTATATCAAGTTAAAGAAAGAAAACATACCAAAGAACCCCAAACAAACAAACAAAAAACAAAACAAAGAAAACAAACAATGAAGAAAAAAAAAGTAATACCTGAGACTTTGTGTCTGCAAATATAGCACTGGAACTAAAAATATTATAATACCTAAAATAAGGTTACTAAGACTATGTTAAAGAACTGTGAAGTGGGTAAAATATTCTGAAGCAATGTTGAATTTGTGGAGGTCAGACTCTTTTTTGCACTGGTACTATGTTTTTTTTCCAATTTATGAATTGGATAAGATGATCTCCAGAGGTCCCTTCCAACCCCCACCATTCTGTGATTCTGTGTGACAGCTGTTGCAACCTTAAAATTGCTAACTAAACATTAGACGAACAGTAACCTGTCAACATTTTCCTGTTTTCACTTTTTTTTTGGTGAAATTAAGATACGTTGGAAACCAAAACACCTTCTAGTAGTGTAAATTATAAAACATAAAGAGCAAAATAATAACTGAATTCATCATGACTGAGCACTGTCTTAATGTATTTATTCTGATTCAAGCCTATCCAGGATAAAATCTCTTTGCAAAATAAACAGGTTTTAAGTATTCTACAGATATTTAAGACAGTCAGTGGAACATAACATTGATAAATAAAGTAGTAATTTAAAATTAATGTTTTTATTTTGCTTGACAATTTTCTGTTTAAGACCATTTTTATAACTACATAAAGAAATATTGTATATTATTATTATATTTACACATATTTAAAATGCTCTGCCCTCACTCTCAAGCAGCATAAAAGTTTGTGTCTCTTTATTATTACCATTCTGATGATGTAGCCAAATTGATGAGTTCTCTTTAAATACAAAGAGTAGAAAAATTAAAAGGGATTTAAAGAGACAATGTTTGGCAAATGGTAAAGACAATCTAGTTACACACTCCTTTCCCTATAGAGAACCTTTTCAGAATGGTGGATAGGATATGTAGAATCCTATGCGTCAAGGGTTAATCCCTCTCCATTCCCAAAGGGAAAGAAAAAGGGAATAAGGGAGAGAGATTTATGGATAAGAAAAGAAAAATAAAATAGTGTTAATGAAAATGATAACAATAAAGTGAAATATATACAATTATATACTAAATCAATATCAAACCCAACCCCCCTGATGGCAATTATGTCTGTCACCACTGATACTATGGGGCAGGCACTGGGGAAGTCCCAGACTGGACACAGCAGCAGAGGGGAAACAGTTTTAGGAGCTGGATTCTGGAACTCAATTCAGGAACACACAGATTGGGACAGAGGCCTTGTTGGACACCTGCCATTCAAGAACAAGCTTGACCCTCATGATCCCTCAGCTTTATATTGAAAATGACATATATGAGATGGAATCCCACACTGGTCAGTTTAGGGTCACCTGCTCTGTCCCCTCCTCCCTGCAGGTGCAGTCTTTTACTTTTTGCACTCTCCAAGTGGTGCACAGGACTTCACAGTGACCTTGGTCTGGACAAGAGCAAGTCTAAGAAAGAGCCTTTCTGACAACCTCACCCCTTGGCAGTAACTCTGAACAGGGAGTGTTGTCACTGCTGGAAGCAGGGACTGTCTGAGAAAATGTGCCATAAACTTCAGAAAGTGCAGGGGCTTAGAAGAGACTAAAAATCATTGAACAGAATTGGTTCTGTTCAAATTCAAACCAGGACTTGTGGCAGCATAGTAAATTTTTCCCTCCTGTGGTTCATAAGTTGAACTGGGATGATGCAATCTTCCAAAACTTGTCAGAAAAAAAAAAATAGGATCAAAAGACTTTGTAAAGAAAATTGTTTTTACTTAACATGTCTTTAACAATTTCAAATTATTAAATGAGATCTACATATATAACCCAAAATTTATCAGGAGAAGGAATAAGGAGTTTTGTCATATATTGTTTTGTAAACAGATTGAGGTTCATTGGTTCACTTCCTAAGAGTTTTACCTGTGCTATCTAAACATGGGAGTCAAAACCCAAAAAGAAGTGAATCATGGTTAAATCATTAATCTGTGATGTCTGAATGATTGGAAGCATTCTGAAAATTTCAAGAAAACTGCCAACCTCATAAATAAAGCTGAGAAAAACATAACAGCATAAAAGAATTTATATAACCCAGAAGGCTCTAAATATTCCCTGCATATTTTCAGAAATTTACTGAAAACAGTCTTACAAGCACACATGTCCATGCACAAAAATCTTTCTTACGTGTTGGCTTAAGTAGTATGAATATGCAAACTGCTACAGAAGCTCCCTAGCACCCTGCTGCATTTGCACATGTTTCTGAGAAGACAGATTAGGAGCAGTCCTAACTTTGGTTGCCTTTTGACTTATCCATGAAATTTGAAGTGATTTGAAATGGGACTTTTTTCTTTAAATGGAGTCTACAGAAAACTTGAGGGAAAGACTGAAGGGAGAGGAGGACGTGTGGAAACTATAAAACTTACATGTGTGTTAATAAATGGGAAAACAGTTCTATTTTCAATTACTGCCCTGTTAATCTCCAAACAGCTGATCTCTCATTCTTTCTCTGTGAGATGCAGATAGATGTCGAAGAATATTAAGGACATTGCTGATGCACTTTTTATGTATCACTGTGATATAAATTAGTTGGACCAAAAATTTATCCTTAACAGTAATTCCCAGTGTTAGATGAGTTAGAATGATTTATGCTACTATATCCCATGAGGTACCCCTGAAAAATAAAAAGATGTTTCCAGACAAATTAAGATGACAACCAGACTTACAGAACGAAAATGTGGTAAGTGTATTGGTTTTCCCCTAACATCAAATTTAACATATAAATTGAATTGGTTTCAAATGCCAGATCATTAGATAGCTGGTGTACACAGCTATTTTCATAAAAGACTGACCCATGAAATGTATAAATAGCATTTGGAAATGTCACATAGAGATAAACTGTGCTGATTGCTCAGCTTTTCATATACGCACTTTCAGGGGTGTGCAAATTTTATAAAATTAGACCCATTTTCTGGTGCCTTACATGTAATATTATTCTATCCAATTCTTTGTCTCAGCTAGTTTTTCAAGTGATCATCTTCTAGAAATAATTTTTCCTGGTTAAAGTTTACAGGAAAACAGAGCCTAGACTCAAAGAATGTCACAGTTTAAGACCAATTTGACAGTGTGGAAACTAAATGGGCTTGGTTACCTGAACATTTTAATCACAGCTATACGAAATTTTTACAAGTGTCATGACTCCCCTGACCTTCTAGGAGGAGATGGTGCCCTCCAGAAGGAAGATTGGCAGGTCAGCACAGCAGTCCCCACCATGTGGCACACAGTCTGGGATGGGGCCATGGGAGTCCCTGTGTTCTCCCTGGTTCCTACTTAGAGTCCTCCCACATGTACCCAAATACCTATTCCCTTCACCTATTCCTGGAGTAAATCCCTCATAAAGCTCCACTGTCTCTGAGCGATCCCATCCCCACCAATTACTGGTTTCACAGGCAAGATCTGACTGGGATCCCCCATTTGAATCCCCTCAGCACCCTGTACCATCCTGTGGACATGGCTGTGGCTTGCCACCAGGTACCTCTCTGCTCCTCTCCTCTGCTGGCAGCTCCTGCAGCCATGGGGAGGCTGGTTGCTTCCATGCTGTTTCCCCACCCTGCGCAGTGGGGTTCACATTCAAGCACTGCCTGGCCCAGGCATGCATGTACATCAGGTAGCAAATTTCTCAAGAGATACATCAGTAGGAGCCACTAACACACAACATTACTGCAAGCTGTGTGCAATGGGAGCCAGAGCTCACCTCAGATATTAACCCAAGGCCAGATTCTGAAGTATCCTCTCCTGATGGGCAGAGCCAGTTAGTTCCACCACCACCATAATAACAACCCAGAGAAGAAACTACCTGCTCTTAACAACTCGGCATTAACAAAAGCAAATAAAAAGTTCCTATTGCACTGAGTCCTTAAAACCAAATCTAAGAATTAGGTTACAGTAAAAAAAAAAAAAAAATTAATAGATAATAGTGTTTATTTCTTGGAAATGAAACTATTCTCTCAGAAGAAAATAAAATTTAAAGCAAATATAATGTCTACAAGCACACGTTTGTTGCATGTATGAAGTATTAAAAGAAACTCTGAAATATAAATTCATAATCACATTTTCCAGATATATATTATACAAACTGGAAATGTAAATAATTTAAAGAGGTGAATAACTGGTAGGTTGTCATACATCATGTATTTTTGCTTTTCTGTCCATTGGGGTTTTTGTTGTGATTTTACTTTTTTTTTTTTCCTCTGATAGATAGCCTTTCCAGAATAATAACTAATTTCCAAGTGGAGGAATATTGCTTACATCTGAGCTACTATAATCTGATTCAGTCCATCTTGTTTCAAATGAAAACAAGGCAGCATGCAAAAAAGAGCTGCATCATAAAAATGATAGCATATATTCCTGAGTATTACTAATCATAAATGTCAGAGAGAGTAGAAAGACTACTATTGCAGTAGGATATCTGAAGATAAACTCTGCTGGAGCAATTCCAGTGGCCTTTTACAGAAAGCAACTTTAGAGTTCTAGCAATTTGTAATTATTGTGGATAGAGTTGGTATATGGAGTTTTTTATTAGTTTTGTTTTATTGGGGTTTTTTTCAAGTCTGGGTGTGCTGGAGCAAGTCTTGCTGTACCTAAACAAGGGAAGGGAGGTGGGCTTACAGGATCACATAGCAGAACATATTGGAGAATTAATTGATGTCAATAAAAAGATTTAAAGTGTATTCACCTGTAATGCATGAAAAATGTGAGAGTTTTTAATATGTGACAAAACCAGAGAAAACTATAAAGAAAAGAAATAAATAAAAACTTAGTTTTGCTTTGATGGTTTTTCACATCCAAAAAACCCCATGTTTCTTTTAGTTCTACACTATGATGCAGCATTTATCATTTACTTAGAATGATATCATAGTAGTATGACATCATGACAATATTGATCATAAATAATAGTAGTCATATGGAAAAAATACATTCTGGTGATCAGCTGTGTTAAGCAGAGTTTCAAAATCTGTGAGAAAAAATTTCCTGTTTTTTTTAAATATGCTAGAAGATATGAAGAAATGTCAGCTCCTTTGGATAATACTTTTCCTCTTGTCCAATGTAGAGACAAATGGTTTCTAAAAAGTGCTTATATTACAGTTCAAAGTAACTTGTAACAAGAAGATAAATAGTGTGTTTTATAAGAATTTCAAACAACATTTTAAGCTAGTTAATCTATGAAACATCTTTTTTCTGGTCTAATTTCCTTTACTGGAATCATCTATCTCTACATAAAATGCAAAACATCTAACAGAGGACTCCTGAGCTATACTTCTAAATATAAATCAATACTAACATATTTAGCAAGATATATCTTGATCTGCACTAATATTAATATGAATTCAGAAGTGAAAGAACTTACTCAAAAATAGAATATTTATGTGGGAATGGCAATAAAATTGAGTACAGTTCATCTGACCCGTTTGTAGATGTCTTTTAGGTAGTTTATTAGTTTAGGTTAATTGTCAAGATGCTCGCTACACCGAAAAAAAGGTGATTTAGCCTTCATGTGTTAGTTACCTTTCTTCCAATACAGTAGAATAGTTGCCTTTTTCTTTCTGTTGACTACTGAGGGTACCTGCATGGGCACATTATACTCTCTTTAACCTTCAGCTGCTTAAATTAAATGCAGTCTTAAGAAAAAATGGGAGTTTCAGCCTCAGACTTCATATTTTTAAAAAACAAAAATACTATCTATGCTATAAAGAATAATAATTCAGAAGCATGGAAAAAAAAAATAGATAAGCCTTAGGTTATTAGAAGACCTATGAGTTCACAATAAACAATATAATATTTCATCTTGTAGTCACACTTCTTCAATAAAAGGAACTTTATTCCACATTATATTCTGTTCTTCTGGTAATAAAATTAATTTTTCTGCCTCATTTAGCAGTTGTATTTAGCAGACAATGAGTCTACAAGTAAGATTAATTCACACAAACAGTACCATTAAAGTTAACGTAATAAAACAGTGAAAAGGTAACAAGTAAAGCTAAGGAAAAAAAAAAAAAAAAAAAAAAAAAGAAATAAAGGAAAAATAAAAATTTTTGGCCCTGTAACATTGGGCAAGGCCATAAAATTGGCTATTAAAATTACAATGGGTATCTTTGG
>JANHGN010023549.1:21208-36745 GCA_024605025.1 Megaceryle maxima
AATCCAAAAAAAAACAACCATAAAAAATACAAAAAAAAAAAAAAAAAAAAGAAAAAAAAAAAAAAAAGGAAAAAAAAAAAAAAAAAAAAAAAAAAGACATAATGGAAAATTAAACATTTTGGACCCTGTAACTTTGGCCAAGGCTCTGATATGTCTTATCAAAGTGACAGTGGGTACCTGTGGAGAAGCACTGGGTGTTTTTTACTCAGCAGAAACTGTGAATAAGTTTGATTTAACTGAGGCAGAGAGGCTGCAAATTGATTTCTTGATTCATTTAGGACACAGTCAGAGGTAGCACATAGAAAACCCTAGAGAGAAGAGGACAGCATTATTGTTTCCTTCCTTAATAGGTGTAAAATGTTGGAACTCTGTCAAGTGGCGGCAAGTTCATCTGTGTAAAAGACAATGTAAGGTATTTGCCTGTCAGACTCATCGATCGCTTGATGCAAGGGAGAACCATAGGTGACAGCCTCAGCAGCCGCTGATGGCTCGCTGCTTCCCGCAGCTGGGAGAAAGAGATAACGGGGGGTGGTGGGGGAGGATGCTGAGCCAGTCCAGCCCTGCTGCCAGTCACACCAACACAGTCTGCAGCTGCACTGCTGACAAATCACAGGAGGGTTATTGCTCACAGTTTCTCAGTCCTGCCCTATATTGCTTCATGAAGTTTAGGGTTAGTAAAAAATCGGTTCAAAATTAGTTCACAATTAGTTAAAAATCAGTTCTAAAAAATACATTTAAGTTTTATAGTCTCACAGGAAAGGAAAATAAAGAAAACAAACACCCCTTTTGAGGTTTCAAAAAATGAAAACGCTAAACTATGTGTTTTTCACATGCAAAATCCACCATTTCTATTTTTAAACACCAACATATTTATAAACAGTGGTCATAAAATACCATGGAAACAATTTTTATTAAAAAAAAAAAAAGTTTAATTCAAGTGTCTTTTACTGAAGTCACAATGACTTACAGATTTTTAGAGGCCATACTTCAGTAGTAATTGCTTGAGAGCTGCTGGACTTCTCCATTAGGTAGCTATCTACAGATATACATTGGTAAGTTTTCATAAAGCTATGTGCATTCACCATTATTTATCATTTATGTAAAAAATAAACTACTCATTAAAAAGAGCAAATAATTTGATAGCATATTCTTTAAATCACATATAAGCTCCTTAATTTGTGCCTGGCTGTACACAATAGTCCACCAGTGATACTAGTGATGTGTTAAAAACCATCCTTTTTAGCATTGGAAATTATTTCAGAGTTGGAACTTCTGAAATATTTCTAAAATGCAGTAACTGTGTATATGTTGGTTTTTTACTTCAGTATTCATAATGCCCTCTAAGTCTCCTGTTGCTAAATATGCAATAAAGAAAACAAAACCAATTTTCATGTCTTTCTCTTGTAACCTTCTTACAGGCTACAATTATAGCAGGGGAATATTTTACCATATCTTGTTATTAATTTGCCATTTGCCGATAACCGTTAGCAAAAACTACAGAGTTTAAGAACGAACCTTGGTTATCAGACAGGTAAATTCATTAAGTAGCAGTACTTTGTGTTTTGCACTGGTTCTTGTATTGAGCCAATCTGTGATATTTATGTAAGAATTAGGAAAATGTGCTAAAATCTACTCAAAATCATTATCTTGAAATATTCTTTTTCTCTCAGTTCTTTTCATCCCTCTGCTTCCTACACTGAAAAAAACCAAACCACTTCATTTTGAGTCTATTGTCTAAGCATTCTAAAGAGGAGGAAGCATTTGGATTTAGATGTAGTGAGGTTGAAGTAGTTCTTAGATATTGTATTAAGATGTTCAGCAAACTGAATACTATACAAGAAAAAGCCCCATGACACAAAAAGGTTAACCTTAGCCTTGAAAAGAAACAGTACTATCTTCACTAAGAAGCTGAAGTCATAAACATGCTACAAGCATCCCAGTCATTCTCCTACCTTATCAGGTATTTTCTCCTCTCAACCTTTTCATCTACCGTACAAGTGGTAAATAACAGTAAAAAATAATATTTTTTTTTTAATTTTATTTTTTTTTTAGTTTTAGCAATTCATAACATGAGATTTCTCTGTTCAAACAACAAACAAGAAGTGGTGACCAGGGGCAGCAGAAGTGCCAAAGAAAAGGGGGAAAAAGCAACCTAAAGTCATGTTGCTACCAAAAAAGATTACGTTAAAATATAAGCTATAAAGCATAAACTATAAGAGGATTGCAAAGAGCAAGTCCTTTGAGTGGGTAAAAAGGGGACTTAGAATGAATTTACGATTTAGCATAAAATGAACGAAATTTTAATACACAATAATGTTCTACTGAGAGCTGGTGGAGGAAGTGCTCTTCAAGTTGAAGTGCTTTCATTGCAGATGAATTATGTGGCCTGTATACCGAAACAGTTGTTTCCACAAAGATAACATTATAAATCCAAATAGACTGAGTTGCAAGAATCCAGATAATAGATCATATTTTCCTTTAAAATTGTCTTTTCACAAGTCCTGCTTGGTCCTAGCTGCAAATAGCTCAGCATTCAGTTTGATACCAATATTTGAAAGAAAAAAAAAAAAACAACAAAACCCGAGTGGTGTGATCCACAGTTAAAAATGGCATCTTTTCCTGTTTTTATGAACCAACAGTATTTGTATAACATTTTTTTTCCTTCTGATTCTCTCTATCAGAGAAAGATATTCCTTTGAAACATTTCAGAGAATTTGATTAGCTTGTATTTTCTCAACTTTTAAACAGCTCAGAGTTCAAATATTCCCTCAAGGTAAAATACAGTTTTTTTCAAGCAAATTGCAATTTTAAGAAGTAGTACTGTTCCATTTATTTATTTAAAATATTGCACCGTGTATTCTATAAAACTAACCTGATATCAAGCAGAAAAAATAGAACAACATTACAAAAGCCAAATTCAGAAGATTTAAAATCCCTTATCTTCTCTCTGTTCTAGCTGGCATGTTACCTCTTCTGTGCGTGTTTCATACATTTGCTTCTTTTATTTTTACCCAATCCTCTTGACACTCTTTCAGCAATGAACAGAGTCAACACATTAGATTTATTGGTTACTCTACAGAGTGGAGCTTATTTTTATGTTCTACTAAGAAAGCTTGAAACCCCTGTATTTATTTCTTTGGAAAATTATACTTTCTATCCCGTGGGGAATTTTTGTTTTGTTTTCACATTGCTATGCTAGCATTCTTAGCAAGGATAACAGCCCTGGCCTCTTCCCAGAGAGACGGATTTTTGTGCCATGCTTAAGATTCCATAGCACCATGCCAATACCCTGTCCCTGTTTCTACTCCTTTGTTACACAGCTGCAAGGGTGAAGTAGTATAATAACATAATCAGTATTAGTGATGTACATTTTGAGTCATATTTCAGTTAAGGGCAAGGGGGTCACAAAAGTAATTTGAAGGAAAATGAAAGGGAAAATGTACAGAATTTACTTTCCTGGCTGGCAGTTGTTGGTGATAAAAATAAGAACTCGGGACCAAAATATTTTTAGTGCTCTTTTGTGCATCCTTCTCTCTAGCTAAACTGTGAGACCAGAGAGTAATCCCAGTTTATCTCTATATGAATTTTCATCCAGTTGTTTAAATACTTTTATCTTGGGGCTTTTTAAACAAAATGATAGTGAAATTATGATGTGCTACTGAATGAAGTTTCAGCCCAAGGTAATTGAGAACATCTCTGTATTTTGCAAATACTCTGCATCGGAAATACACTTCCATTCATTACACCAGCATCTGATGTCTTTTGTGAAAGCAGTTAAAAGTATTTGTGTGATTTAGGCACTGATTTTCAGAGTGGCCTTTTAATACCGAGTGTCCAGAGGACAGATATTTTCTTAACATTCACTGTTGAAGGCTAAATAGGCAGAAGCACACAAAGTACAAAACTTGTATACTCTGTAACAGCATCTGAGGGAAAAAAAAAAACCAACAAACTAAACAAAACCCCCCATAAAAACTAGTTTTATAGCAGAAGTCCTGAAATATAGAACATCTTCAAATAAAACCCATTTTCCTTAAGAGACCTCTAAAAAATCAAAATGTGCTGAGCAATAGTGGAGGTTGGAGAACAGAGATGAGACAAAACCTGACATTAAGGCAGCTGCCTATGTTATCTCACAGCTCATGGGAGCTTCCTGGACAAAGCAAAACTTACTTAAAATCACAAAACCCTGCCACCCTTCTATTGTGGGACAAGAAAATAAATTTACAATAGTGGCCTATCTAACTGTTCTCTGCTTTCTTTCACTTTTGTTAACAATCTTAATTTTATTTCTCTGAATAGTTTTTTCCACATCCTGTTTGCCTCTCATGCCATTTATCCACTCTCTGGAATGATAGGGGATAGCTGGCATGACACAAAATGTAAATCTAGTGGTAAAGTCTGATAGCATGATAAGCAGTGGAATTCTACCCAGGGAGAAATATAGGTGTCAGTCTCCTCTTTGAATTACATGTACAGGGAAAACTTTCAACATCCCACTGAAAGCTGGCACTAGAATTAAAATGCAAGGAAAAAATGAAATAAAGCAACATAAAATACAATAAAGCTGTACTAGCAATTCCCATCTGGGCTGTTCTTTTCACACTTGCAGGATTAAAATGAATAACTGATATACTCATGAATCTCATGTAAAAGAGCTACAGAATTCATTAATCTAGGGAATAAAATTATATAGAATTGGTTCCCTAAGACATTGAAGTTATAGGTAGATTTGATGATTAAAATGTCTCAAGTTATAAGTAGAGTTAATGATTAAAATGTCCCTATCTGATTTCTGGTGCAAAGTTCCCAAAGATTGTTTATGGTATTTATAATATTTACCAATGCTATTTAGAAAAGTTGTAGTGAAGCAGACCTGGTTTATGATTTTAATCTGCCTAATTGCTAAATGTTTCATAAAGAAGAAGGTGTGGAGAAGGAGGGTAAAGTTAAGCAGACAGATAAAGAAAACTGTTATGGTTCTCACAGTTAGTGGGTGATCTCAAATCAATTAAAAGTAAAACATTTTCCATTTGTGATCCAGCAGCTGAGAAGCAGAGAATTGTCTGAACTAAGCAAATAAATAATTATTTTTTAGTACTTAAATTTTGTAACTTCCATCTTAACACTCTAAATAAATCACATTGCCCATGACAAAATGATGCAATTCATGACATATTCTTCAAGACACTTATCCTTCAGTCTTGCTCTTCCATATCTTGCTTGTTATCTGAGCAATGTCACTACAGATTATATCTGTGAACTGGGAACAGTAATTATTGACTCCAGTCCCACTGTTTTTACTAAACTGCAAAATTCAGTGTGCTATCCTCTATTACTGTTAAACCACATGGATTTTATGGAATTTAACAGCTCATTTTGGGGAACATTTTCAAAATAAACTCTTAATAAATTAATAACATAACTCATAGCCTCTCTTAACATGGAATGCACTATTGTTACTGTACCCTGGTTTCCTGTTCTTTTTCATTCCCCCTGACTTTTTGACTGGCTTACTATCCAACATATGACTGCTTTTTGAGACAGTATGGGGCAATCTAAGCTCATTTTTCACTAACTAAACGGCACCTATTTATTAAATATATATATAATCCATTAACAGTGGACTTTATAGATCTAAATAATTTAAGATCATTACTGTCTGCAGGATATGAGTTCTGGCTTATATAAACTAGTGAATGACGTCTTTGTCCATTCAGTTACTATGGCAACTTTATGGACTTCCCAGTTTCGGCTGGCTTGCAATGAATTAAAGTCAGAAACTCTGACAGACTTCTGAAAGAAGGGGAATTATGTGGATGAAACCAGCTTTAAAGAAGTGAGATATCCATGGAAACCTATTTCAGTAATTTCTTTTGTAAGAACAGGGCGTGGAGCAAATTTAAACAACCTGTTTAGTGAATCATGGCATCTCTGGGAGCTCAAATTCATCTCTGAGAGCTGCATATACATATGTTTAAATGCATTGAAGTTATCTACTTGGCTGTGTAGGAACCAGAGAATGCTCTAAAGCCTGACAAAGGAAAGGAAATGACTACAAAGCAGGCATACTGATGGGTAGGTCTAATGACAAGATACTTGAGTATCAACTCATTTCAGTGAACTTCAAAGTGCTATTTCTTCACTAAAAACTTTCATGAGCTACTGTGAAGGAATGAACTTTGAAAGAAGTATCTGAAGTCTTACACATCAATTTCACAAAAATATGCTTATCACCATGAAGAGGTCTCCTGTCCTATATTACTTCTAGAGGAAACTGCCACAATTCCCTAGCAATTAATGAAGTGATGGATGAGAAATACAATCCATGCTTGATTGTCCTGCTCTTCTCCATGGGTTGCTAGCTGAATTTACAGAAACATATTAATATTACCAATATATATAGTAAAATGTACCAAAATGATCATGACAGAAATAATACTGGTCATATTTTGCAGACTAAGCACCATAAGTCTCTAATTTTATAGGTGAATTTCCAAAGTCAAATATTGGTTATTATATAGTTACTTCTATTTAAGAAAATGAATACAAATAATGATACAAAATTAGTTGTAGAAAGTAAATTTTACCCATAATATACTTTCAAGTTTAATTTAATTTTTTGTTGGTTGGTTTTGGGTTTGGTTTGTTGTTTCTGTTCTTGTTTTTTTCAAATGTACCTTGCTACTTCATTTCATATTCAGAAAAATTATTCAGGAAATTAATATATCACCTTTGCATATTCCTATTTAAAGAATCAGAGAAGTCCTGGAGCTCTTCAAATATGCATCATCTGTAAATAAGTTTGCAATTTGCAAAGGCCTCATGTTTCTTCCTTAATTCAAGACCCAGACCATCTGTTTCCTGCTTTTCAACACAGTTCTTCATGGATCTTTGAAATCTTCCATAAACTCTGCTTATTTCCTGACTGCAAAACTTTTTTTGGTAGTACATGTTGTGCCCCTTCATCATCAAGATCATCTATTCTCTTACCTTCCTTGTTCTGGAGAAACTACTTTGACCATGCACTGCACTGATGTCACAGAACAAACACCAATATTAAGTGTTTTTAATATTCTTTTGAAACAACTTTAACAGAGTGCTGAATATTTAACAGAGTGCTCTTCTGCTTTCTGCAAGACATGGGTCTCGTGCATTGAATTTCTGCAACTCCTACATATTTCACTTGAAAGGAAACAAAACCATTCCAAAAGAAATATTTGTGAATAACTTCTGTCAAGGTAAACTGGATATATGTATATTTTAGCTAAGTCTGACTTATAAAGCTGAGGAGAAAATTAAAACATGCAAAGGACCCGCCTGATGGTTTCCACAGCCCTGTCCTATGGCAGTGTGTACAGACAAGGAGGTAGTTCATCCTGTGCATGTCTCCCATAGGCTGAAAGGCCCCTGCCCCAGTACACTTGGTACTGCTTTCCAATTCATGTCTGACTCCATGTCTAGTTTCCTTCCTTCCTAATCACTGCATTATAACCATGTCTTGCATTTTAAACACTAGGGTCTTCTAATTTGTCACTTCTTGTCACTCACCACAATTCCTACCCTATTAAAGTCATCCTAGACAGGATTTACTTTTAGAGTGAATGCTTCTCTCCTCCACTTGCTTCTTGGCTTAGGAAGATCTTCAAGTGAAAGAAAAGTAGATAATGAAGTTTAAAAATGTTGAGTTTGATTGTGCATTTTACCATTCTAGTAATACATAAAGTACTGAAGATACCTTCTTAGCTGGAGATACAAAAGCTAAGGCTACAAAGTAAATAAGCACTCTAGCAATAGGCAAAATTACCCTTTGAATGACTCATGGGGACTCTGGCTCAACAACATAGTACAGCACAATTTATTTTTTTACAATAGGTTTCTATGAAGTAAAATACCAAAAGAAATCTGCAGAGAGGTCTGATTGAGAGATAACATTGAACAGTGAAGCAATAGAAGTTCACACAAGTAATGAGGGGATAATGACACACAAAGAGCAATAAACTGTTATTGCAGATGAGTTACAGTGGTGGGGACAAAACTA
This sequence comes from Megaceryle maxima, assembly GCA_024605025.1. Taxonomy (NCBI): domain Eukaryota; kingdom Metazoa; phylum Chordata; class Aves; order Coraciiformes; family Cerylidae; genus Megaceryle; species Megaceryle maxima. The sequence goes on from JANHGN010023549.1 coordinate 29,250, forward strand.
GTGGGTGAGAAGGCAGTTCATTAATCTTAGATGCAAACAGAAAAACAGATTTTAGATAAATAATGGGAAAAAAAAGAGGGGAGGGATCCTCAGTGTCTCAGCTTCTCAGTGAGAAAGGAGAATTCAGTGTAGGCTGTGAAGAGGGAGAGTAATGTTGTAGTAAGATAAAAACTGTCTGGAAAAGGAAAGTTATTAATGAAATTTAAAAAATCCAAACAAGCAGAACAGAAATATGGAGAAATAACAAAATACTTTGCCAGTTTCAAAGACAACTGTACATATGGCATTCTTCTATCAAGATTATTAGTCCAGAAGATAAATAATCTTATCAACTACCAATAACAATTAGCTGAAATATCATCTGAATTTGGGAAGGTACTGTGAAGTCTTTAGCCATATTGAATTTTTAATTCTATTTTTTGCTCTCACGGTTTTGGTTTGTTTGTTTGTTGTCTTTGTTTGATTGATTGTTTTCCCCTCTAACATGCTGCAATACACTTGAAGAATGATCAGAATTTAAGGACCTGAGATAAAAAGTCTGTTAACAAGGCAGCATTTACTGGAATTATGTGTGGGTGTTCAAGACACCAATTAAAAGCTAGGAAATTTTCAAAGGCTATTTCCTAAATATGTATAATACATTACAAAAGCCACTCTGACAACACAGTATGATCTGGACAATGACTTTCAGAAAAGCAAGTTTCAATACAAATTCTTGCTGTGTTCCTGACTTTCTGATTAATGGATTTTTAGTCAAAAGGGAATTCATAATTAATAAGAATGTCCCAAGATATCTTAATTTTATTTGAGGTAAGCACTCTGATGAATGATAATGGAAGTATAAACAGTATTCTCCCCACCTTCCCTTTGCAGGAACAGATATGTTGCATGTATCAAACAGTAAAAGAAAGTAGAATTTAATTTTATGGATAAGCATAAAGGTAGTGGACAAAATTTATGTTCTGAGATATTTTAGGTAAAAAAGGCAAACACTATGAAGAGTGTCAACATCAAGGTCTTGGGTACTATGCAACTTGGATATTTAATTTTTTTTTTTTTTCCACCTGAAACTATTTGAATATAGGAATATTGGAGGGGTCTAAAGTAAATCATACCCTTTAAAAAGAATTTTAAAGTCAAGAATTTTTAGAGAATGCAATATCAATAGCTAGAAAAAACATTCTATTTTTAGGATTTTTTTTTTTTTATGACTCATAAAATGTGATTCCAGTTAATAAAGTTAAAAATATGCACAATTTGCAAATCTGATGGGATTTGTTGGACTATACATGGAATATCTTATTCCACACCTTGAAAGAGAACAGAAAAGAAATCCTTTCTGAAAATCTTTGACGTGAAACACAGCACCCTTTATGTGGTCTGGGTGACCTAATTCTCTGTTCATATGCTGTCATAGGTACATCAGTTCCTGGAAAGTGCTTAAAATGTTTAATGGAATTACATAAGAAACATATTTGATTAATATATCTTTGGTATATAAGACAGATAAAAAAGGGATATTAGCCTTTAGCACTAACTGATAGAATGAGTGAAGAAAGAAGGTAAGATATGCTCCTAGTAGTTGCACAGAGCAGTGAAATATTGAAAAAAAAACATAAGGGAGAGACAAGCTGTTGCTTACTGAGACCTAAGCAGAACTGAAACTGAGGTTATTCCATTGCAGGAGATAATGGAAATTTCATCAGCTGAGAACTACACTAAGAGAATAAAAAGGCAAGAAACAATATTATATTTTTAACAAGTTTGTCAAGACTTTTCTGTCTCTACTTCTCACTATCTTGAAACTACAAATACTCTTCAGTTTGTTAACTCTATCAAAAACCAGGCAAATTCCATCTTTTGCTGTCAGATATCAAGGCAGCTTTTCTGAGCGAGGTGTATTCTTTCAGCATTTTTCCAACTGTCTGCTGCTCTGGTGATGCGCAGAAGGCATGTGTTATCTGTATGCAAGAGACATTGTTCATGAATTTAAATTCTATTTTTAAACTGTATTATGTATCAGAGCAAATTTTCTGGCTTATAATGAAAACTCTTAACACTATTAAAAGTAACTGTTCCCTGCCTTATTTACCTTAATGTCTTCTGTTGATAAACAGAGCACAAACTGAGTTAATGAAAATAAAAAATTATCTTCTTTTCTTTCCTTATTTTTTTTTTTTTTTTTAATGTGAATGTATTCTTTCTTTAACTGCTCATAAGGGACTGGTTTTATGATTATTTATTTACTTTACGGGTAAGTCCTGGTAAGTTTCCTCAAATACAAGCATCTGAATCTGATTTCAGTCCATTTTCACACTGACATAGACTAGATGACTCCAGTTAAGAGTGTTTCTGATTCATCTCTTTTTATGTGGAAAACTGACTCTAAAGTGAAACTCACCAGTTTAACAATAAGTCAAATTATAACAAAAAGCATCTGCTTAACTGAAATGTTGAAGCTTCTTTTTATCCTTGAGTGTTTCATGTTTGGAGGAATTAAATCTCCTCAAAAACCATGGGAAAGGAGAATTCATTACACTGTAAGTTTTAGTGTGTGCAAAGAATAATTATGATGAAAACAGAAAAAGGAACCTGAAGCCTAAAGAGAGTTTTGCAGCATTTTATGAAGTGCCTTTCTGAAAATCATTTGGCAAACAGATTCAAGTGTGAATCACAGAATGTGGTCCTTTACATCGTTATGCTGACAAGTGGTTCTTCAGTACGGAGTGGTATCCTGCAGAGCCGAAAATGTTCCAGTAGGATTTGCCCAGTGAATCAAACATCTTGTAATTGGATTTGCTACTTCTCTACAATAAAAAGCAAATGCCAGAAGGCAAGAATTTCTGGTGGTACTGTGTACATGTGTTAGTCTTTTTAATCAGCAAAATATTTATGCTAAAAGACAGGCATTTAGTCATAATTTTCTATAGTGCAAAGTATTTTACAAATAAATAATAGTAACATTTAAGGAAAGCTACAATTAGAACTAAACATTTACTTATCTTTAGTATAGAGAGTGAAGAGCACCACAAGTACTGCCATAACTGAATCTTTTCGCATCTCAGCATCTGTTTTCTAAATTGATTTTTTCATCAGAATAAAATTGCTGAAGCTATTGAATGACTGCAGAAAACACATTTTTTCATAAAGTTAAGTCTTAAGGTAAGCATTTCTGTTTTTCTTCAGCTAGGAAGCATCTCGACTGAAGCAACATGTAGTTGTATGGCAGAATAATCTGTGAAAAAGAAATTAATATAATTATTAATTTACCAATGTTTATACAAGAGACAGATATTCCTACTTCATCTTTCCTTTGTCTTCCTTCGAAGAAAGTGAAGTAGGAATATCTGTATTTCTTCCCTATGATACTATTGACCAAATAACTTCTATTCTTCAGTTAACAACTTGTGGAAAAGCTATGCTTCCAAAAGAAGACAATATGCCACACCATCCAGGGAGAAAGATTTAACTCTAGGGAATCTGCTGGAGCAATGTATGTGTGTATCAGTGCAACAGTATAGACTCCAAAATAAACTTTTAATTTTTATTACTTTCTGATGTTCCAGATTTAATTTTAAGATTATCTTGGTTCTAGCTGAAAAACAGTAACACAAGCACTCACGTGGAAAGTTTACAGTAATATGGGATTGCCTTTAGCTCCACCTATATGCAGTGTTTACCTTAACCAAACACTCTCAAAGGTCACCTCTGCAGAATGAACGCAGTCCTGCCCACCATAAGTTTATCCCTCCCCACACAGTCTATTATGTTGATGGGAATGGTGTGGGTGACTTACTTTCTACCCAGAAACATTTTAAATGAGCTGAATATCTTCACCAGGCATTTTTTAAAGGAGCTCAAAGGAATTGCAACAAGATAACTTGGGTCTCCGTCTGCCTCTGGCATGACTGAAGCGTTTGAGACTGCACTTCCAGGTCTCTGTAATGTGATTGATCACAGTGAGTGAAATAATGATTTAAAGTTTCCAAAATCATTAGAATTAGAAGTTCAAACAGAATAACACCAATAGTCACTGTCTTTAATTCAGAAAAAAAGCTATTTTCCCATGTTGGTTTATTCCTGCCTTTTGGTGATTAATATAACTCCACTAAAGGAATGAGAAAGATCAAAGATATAGTGGCGTGAAGTTTTAAAACAGAATATGTGGCTGGCTGCATATGAGCCAACAATGTGCCCAGGTGTCCAAAAGGGCCAATCAAATCCTGGATTGTGTCAGAAATAGTGTGGTCAGCAGGACTAGAGAGTGATCTTCCTCTTATACTCAATACTGGGGAGGTCACTCCTGAAGTAGTGGATTCAGTTTTGGGCCCCTCCCTCCAAGAAGGGCATTAAGGTGCTGGAGCATGTGCAAAGAAGAACATCAAAGATGGTGAAGGGTCTAGAAAACAAGTCTTATGAGGAGTGGCTGAGATACCTGGGGTTGTTCAGCCTGGAGAAGAGAGGAGACCTCCTCATTCTACTACTACCTGAAAGGAGGTTGTAGCCAGGTGGTGGTTTGTCTTTTATGTAACAAACAATAGGATAAGTTTCTCAAGGGGAGGTTTAGATTGGATAATAAGAAAAATATGTTCCCAAAGGGGTTGTCAAGCACTGGAACAGGCTTGTCAGGGAACTGGTTGCATCACCATCCCTGGAGGTATTTAGAGGCCATGTAGATGTGGTGCTGAGGGATATGTTTTTGTGTTGATGTGGCAGTGCTGGGTTAATGGTTGGACTTGATGATCTTAAAGGCCTCTTTCAACCAAAACAATTTTATGATTCCATGTCATCTTATCCTCCATACTATCTCCTTTGGCTTGTGGTCTGAACAGGAAACATCTCTACTGCTTGGGATTTTTAGTCACTGCTCATTCTCCAGCTTTGACTAATTTCCTTTCTTTTAAAACAAATGTCCTACTTTTCCCTACAGTTCTTATAGGTTTTTAATGGGTGATAGAGGATTTGAGGAGATTAATATCACAATTTGATATACTGTAAAAAATATTTTGGATCTCTGGTATGGACAGACTTCTGGCTATTGCCTGTCATGCTTTGAAGACTTAGGGTTATGTCATCTGAAATGGAATCTGGGTTTATTCTACAGTGCCACAGATATTCTGGTAAAATACTGGGGTCAGATAATTTCTGTTAATATACTATCTGGAAAGATAATCAGTAAACCAGTATAAAACAATAGGAATATATTTTTTTTTTCCAGTCAGTCAGATCTGTGCTAATTAAAATCCACAGACTTAAAGTCACTAATCAATTAATAAATTCATTTCTCTGATGTATAACTGACAGATAATTACTCTGGAAATGCTATATAATAGTTTGAAGGCCTTCCCTAATAGTACAATAGCATATTTACAAAATTAAGAAAATAATGTACCAATTAGAATGAAGTGAACTTTAGATCACAATCATAACATCTGAATAATTGCTCTCCATGTAAGCGAAGTGCTTGGTAACTAGTGGAGACACATGCGACCGTCCTGTGCCAGTACTCACTACCACTCAATATAATTTGTTCAAATGTTACATCAAGACATGCATTAAAGAAGACACTCTTCAAGGTTAAGAAGCAGCTTTTAAAATAGCTGGTTATGCAGCAGACTAGCAATACTATTGTTAGTGTGGCTCTAATGAATTAACTTGAAGACATTATTACATTCTAGATGTTAGTTCTGATAGCCACAGTGTAATTAAATTCAGCACACTTCTTAGATATAGCAGTTCAAATGTATCAAAACCAAAACAAATGTGTGAAAAACCCCCAGAAAGTAAAAAAAGACTGAACTAAAATATTTAGATGTGATATAAATAATAACTAAACAATATTAAACACTAGTCATAAAAAAAGAATAAAATTGGGCAGGTAAACATAAGATGAGAGGCTTTATGGGAAAAGATGACCTGAGCTATAGCAGGACTGCTATCAAGTTTAATGATTCAGAAAAAAATAAACAATCAATCAAACAATCACACAAAGTGTGTTTGTGGCATAAGACAACTGTGATATTCAGTAAAAAATACGGATTGAATAACAAAACAAATTATTCCAAATTTTAGTAATTTCTTCCCACTGTTGCTTTTTATCAACTCAATTAACTATCACTGTAACAATTCTCCCGTGCCAATCTGCAATGGTAACTATCAATGGAACCAGAGGGCAAGTCCAGCATAGCTAAAGCTATATATGCCATATTCATTCCTTAGGGGTATAGTATGTAATTTTTTTTCTGGTGTGTCCAAAATGCTTCAAATACATGAAGAATGGAAAACTTTTTTAAAAAGTAAGTTGAGACTGATTGCAGAAGATCAAGTCACAGCTAAAAATCAATGAAAATAGTAATGAAAAGTTTCTAACACACTAAACCTGTAAAAAATATTATCTACCTCTATGTGAAATTCAGCAACAGTAAGAAGCAGCAAGAACAAGACTAATCTCACTACACTGAACACTCTGGAAGTGTGTTCATTGTTCTACACAATTTATTAAAAAAAAAAAAAACAACAAATGACAAAATATATGCATTAATTAAACAAGTTGATAGCTATGATTAATTCTTCAGAAATATTAGAAGTAATATAACCTACGTTCCTACCATAGTGTCTGAAATCTAAACTAGTGAATGGGAATGAATCAACATAGAATCTTTTCTGGAAGGAAAACAGAGCACCAGCTCTATAATATGTTAGGATTATCAGTAATGAGCCATATAAAATGTAACTAGGACATATATCCAGTACACAAAGTACAAATAAACAAATGTATAGTTGAAACATTGAAGATTCTACCCATCAAGCTTTTTTTAACACAGAAATATGCAGGTGTTAGTTACAATTACCATTTCTTCATTATCCTATTAAGTGAAAATTAAAGATAGCAACATACAAGAGAGATAAATTTCACTATTATCATCATAACACCAGGGCACAAAACAGATCTTGCAACTGAAAAGACATCATGTTAGGCCTCTGCTTGAGATAAGAAATACGTGTCAGAAGCTGCATATTAATGAATTAGATCAGTTTACAGGATTTTTTTCATTTCATCATTGTTTTTTGCTTGATGTTATTAAAAGTAAGCAAAGACAACACCAAATTCTACACAAGAAATGTCTTTCAGTCTGGTCTTTTTGGTTCTGCTGAATTCTTTGCAGGACTGAGAGATTTCTTTCTCTCAGGAGTCACTGTTTCAAAATCCTTTTGTAAAATAAGATCAAGTACATATAAGAGATGGTCCTAATGGTCTTGAGTTAAGAAGTATCTACCACATCCCTTGTTACTATGTTCCAGTGTTTTTTAGCTGTCTAATTAAAAGGCTTTACTTATATCAAATTATGGGGGGGTTGTTATAAAATTATTTTTAAAAAATTATAAAGCTATTTATTTCCTTATTTTTTCAGCTAACAGAACAGAAATTATCCTCACCTTTAATGTAATCTGTTGTTTGTTGTTTTTTTAATGCTTTAGAAAGGTGTAATTTTGTT
>JANHGN010023550.1:0-37609 GCA_024605025.1 Megaceryle maxima
TCTTTCTTAGTGAATCTTTTAAAATTCCTTCTTTTTCAGTTTTAAAGCAATTATCTATCTTTACAATTTTTTTTTTTTTTTTTTGTTTTTTTAATCTAAACCTTTGACTTACCATTGTGGAATACTTGGCTTCCAAAGATCTCCAAGTCTGCAGAAGAACTCTGCAAATGCTTTATGTGAAATCTGAGAGCAATTGCTTTATGGTGGTTTTATATTGAGCAAGTCTAGGAGAAAAAAGTTTACTCAAAAGCAGTTATGTTGAAATTTCTGAAGAAATCACTGAAATTTTGCCAGCTGGCAATGAGAAAATGTTTGATTCTGTAGAGCACTGACCTGGGTAAAAGATTGAACCCAGAACTTTGTATCCCTTGGAAGCATTATGATTAGAAGAAATGCTTTTATGATGAAATACAAGTATTGATGGCAAAGCTGTAGACAAGATTGTATGGTTAGGTGATTTTTAGCTGTGGCAGGAATGCATGCTGACCGTTTCTGCTATCAGGGGCTAGAATATGCTCAGAGTAGAGAACTGTTATTAACAGCTTAGGGAGCTTTTGTTAGTTCTTTGCATATTCCTGTTCAATGCTGCAGTGTGCACTGTGAGATAGCTGAAGGCACTTGGCCATTACCAGTATTAAAACCTCTTAACATTCACAGCTTAGTCAAAGCTGGATCAAATCACAACATTTCTCTTTCTTCTCAATTACAATAAGGATTTCCTCTCAAATCAGAAGGCCGCTGTTGCTCCTGTGGGACTGTTCAGGCTTTGACCTGAATAACTGTGATAGAATATATGATCACTTTTACTTGTGCAAAATACTTACACAAGCAGAGATAAATTTCAGGGTGCTAATCATTCGCTCTGCTTTCCCTTACTCCTGCAACCTCTTTTTAGATTGAAATAAAGGACTGTGGCCCTACCTATGTTTCCAAAAGAAATACTTTCTTATAGACACTGGCATGCAATTTGAAATGTGTTTCTGTGGGATATTTCTCACCAGCTACAGGAAATTTGGCATCTGATTTCAAGATTGCATTTAGAAACTTTAGACCAATAAATCCAATACTATTTGTCTGTACTACAAGCTAAATAGGATGATAGGTTTGGATTGGAAGGGACCTTTAAAGATCACCTGGTCCAACCCTTCTTGCAGTAAGCAGGGACATCTTCAATTAGAGCAGGTTGCACAGAGCCCCATCCAATCAGAACTTGAATGTTTCCAGGGATTGGGGCATCTACCACTTTTCTGGGCAACCTGTGCTAGTGATTCACCACCCTCATTGTAAAAAATTTCTTCCTTATAGCTAGTCTAAATCTACCCTTTTACTTTAAAATCATCACCCCTTGTCCTATCACAACAGGCCTTGCTAAAAAGACTGTCCCAATCATTCTTATAAGCCTCCTTTAAATACTGGAAGGCTTCAGGAAGATCTCTCTGAAGCCTTTTGTTCTTCAGGATGAACAACCCCAACTCTCTCAGCCTTTCTTCATAGGAGAGGTGTTCACGCCGTCTGATGATTTTTGTACCCCTCTCTGGACATGCACCAACAGGTTCATGTCCTTCTTGTACTGGGGGCTCCAGAAATGGACACAGTACTGCAGATGAGGTCTCACCAGAGTGGAGTAGAACAGCAGAAACACCTCCCTTGACCTACTGGCCACACTTCTTTTGGTGTAGCCCAGAATATGGTTGACCTCCTGAGCTGAGAGCACATATTGTCCACTCATGCCCAGTCTTTCTCCACAGAGCTGCTCTCAATCCCAGACTGGATCGAGAACAAGGATTGCTCTGAATCAGATGCAGGACCTTGTGCTTGGCCTTGTTAACCCTCATGTGGTTCACAGGGGCCCACTTCTCAATAATTTGTTTGTTTGTTTAAGTAAATTAAGAACTTTGAAATAGTCACAAGAAAAGTGATCATTCATTTCCTCCAATGCACTATGTATTTCTAAGTATTACTAATCATTAATTCAGGTTTTGGATGTATTTAATCCAAAGAATTCTGCAGGAGAAAAAATAAAAGTACATTGCATGACATAACTCCATGACCTTCCTGGAAGAAATGCTGAAGCTGAAATCTGTGAAGGTTTGATCATCCTTTAGAAAAAAAGATACAATTCATGAAAAGTTACTAAGCATTCAGACTGTATACTTGATATTCTGTTGTTGTTGTCTTGATATAATTGCTACATGGTTTATAACTTTAATTTTAGGAAAATCACATTTATGTCATGGTGAAAATTTAATACATTTCCTTTCTTATCCTTTGCTTCCGGCATACTATATAATAGTACTTTATCATAAAAATCTTCCTCTTGTCTGTGATTACAGTGTCTCAATTCAGCTTATCATTTCTCTTAGGTGAGTACAGTGTTTTTCATCTTCAGTTGTGTAGCACAGATTTCCTTTCATCCTTGTAACTAATTTCTGAACAGTCTCTAGTCTGGCAGTATCTCATTTCAAATCACACTATAGAACAAGGTATGAAAGCTTCTAAGTGTTGTGGAAATGGCACCAGATACTATGAAGGACATAATGCCTCTCCTGTTGTCACGGTTTAAACCCAGATGGCAACTAAGCCCCACACAGCTGCTTGCTCACTCATTCTCAGTGGGATGGGAGAAAGAATCAGAGGAGTAAAACTCATGGGTTGAGATAAAGACGGTTTAATTGGTAATGCAAAGGTCATGCACACAAAGCAAGACAAGGAATTCATTCACCATGTCCCGTTGCCAGGCAGGTGTTCAGCCATCTCCAGGAAAGCTGGGCTCCATCATGCATAACAGCTTCTCAGGAAGACAAATGCCATCACTCTGAACATCCCTCCTTCTTCCCCCAGCTTTATATGTTGATCATGAAGTCATATGATGATCTGGAATATCCCTGGGTCAACTGGGGTCAGATGGCCCAGTCAGCTGTGTCCTCTCCCAACCTCTTGTTCTCCTCCAGCCTGCTCACTGGTGGAGCAGGGTGAGAAGCAAAAAAGGCCTTGACTGTATAAGCACTGCTCTGCAGTAATGGAAGCATCCTGTATTGTCAGCACTGTTTCCAGCACAAATCTGAAACATAGCCTTATACCAGCTACTGTGAAGAAAATTAACCCTACCCCAGCCAAAACCAGCCCCTTCTATATACATCCAGGGACCATACCTGCTGTCCTAAACACTGTACTGTTCTAGGTAAAAAACACTTGTTTTCCCTCCTTAAATTATTCTCAGAGGCACTCTTATTAATATAGATTTTATGCTTTACAGAGCTTTTAAAAAGCCATATTCCTACAAAAATAAAAAAACTCTAAAGCATGGATTAAGTAAACACAGTTTATTTCACCATCAAGACAACCAGACTTAGTAATTGTCACATTAAGCATTGCTTGCAAACTCTATCAGCAACGATTTTATATTTTCTCACAGATTGCTTCATATAAGGGTTTCATACAACTGTAGAGAAAACGTAGATGATGTGCACCAACCTATGGCTTGCACCAGTTTTCCAGCATTCCTTTCACCTATGATGTGCAGGCTTTGCTATCCCCAGGTCACCCTGGGCTTGACAGAAAATTTTATGCCAGTCCTCCTGTGTTTTTTTCAGAGAGATCAACACAAAACTGTTCTTCCTTGCAAATAACATTTTAGGCAGAACCCCTTATTCTTCTGCCTATGAGTTCTTGATAAAGATGCAGGAGCCCTGCCAGCTGTGCTGCTGATTGTCTGGCAGTAGGCTGAATTGAACCTCCTGCTTCAGGATATGCAGATCTTGCCTTGAAAGAATTTAGCCTCTTCCTAAAGTTTAAGATCCAGCTACATCTCCAGTACCTAAAGTTGGCCTCCACAAAAGATAGGGGGTGTGTAGATAGGATGAGGGGTAATCTTTTAAACTGAAAGACGATAGATTTACATTAAATATAAGGAAGATTTTTTATTAAGGAAGATTTTTATTGTGAGGGTGGTGAAATACTTGAACAGGTTGCTGAGAGAATGTGTGGCTGTGCCCTCCCTGGAAGTATTCAAGGCCAGGCTGAATGGGGCTTTGAACAACCTGATCTAGTGGGAGGTGTCCCTGCAGGGGAGGTGGAACTGGGTGATCTTTTAGGTCTCTTCCAACCCAAACTATTCTATGTTCTTACTTTCTGTCAAAAAGTTTTCCCTTTCAGATCCTGCAAAGCCAGAGTTCAGATGCCTTATGGTAGATTAATACTTAACGAGAGAACAAGTATTTAGCAAAATTTCCTGCTGAGTCCATAGAATATATACCATGCAGATAAATATTTGCATAAGTGACAGAGAAAACAAAACTATATAACTTCTGCAGCCTTCAGATTAGATTTCAGGGCTTGGATCAAACAATTCTCTTAAATATATCCTTAGCTTTAGCTATGTGGGTAGTTCCATTGTCTGCAGTGGAGCCACTCCTTGTTCTCAAGCACATATGTGGCAAAAGGCTTCTGCTGAATCTAACCAGGAACATAAGTTCACAGTCACTGTGGCTTTGTGTTGCTTTATCCACTGATATAAGAAGTTTAATTTCTTGACCTGTTTATAAAGTGGGAGGGTAGCACTATCTCGCTAGTCCTGTGACTTTCATGTTTCGAAGTTTTGCTAAAGACAGAAGTAGAAAACCATGGGACTGTGATTCAGGAGCTTTTATATTATTTTCTTTATGCTACTGACCTGATACTAGACTTCAGGTGACTCCCTCAAGAGTGTTAGATAATTCAAGTTTCAGGGCTTATTACCTGACTGTGAAGGACTGCAGAACACAGAGGTAGGACCCAAGTCAAATTCCCCTATTCCTCACACATTAGGCATTCTTACCCCACATGAAGGGAACTTCAGGGTAACAACCATCCTCCAAGTCCATGATTTTACCATGAGAGATGAACTTTTGGGACCAAAGAAGGATCAAACCCATGTAGGGGAAACAATGAGCCAACAAAGTCATGTGTATCGAAGTGCAGTTTCCTTTGGAGGATTAGCAGTTCTGCTATGGATATTTTTGCCTTCTATAGATTTCTAGCTACCTGACCAGAGTTTATCAGCCTGTTTTTTTTTTTTTTTTTCCTCCTTACAAAACAAATTACTGCAGTAAGTCATTTCACACATAGACAGTAAGGGCTTTTAGGTGATGTGGGTAATCAGTCCGCTGATTTCTGACAAAGAGCTTATCATTAATTATTTTAAAGGAAAGCTGATTTTGAATTCCCTGAAATTAATAAATACACCATTAGGCAAGTGGTGCATCCTGTCATTGTATTAGCCAGCAATGAATCTCAAGCAGGAGAGGAAGCACCTCTGGGTGCTTCAGGCTCCTGTGCTGCTCCAGTGACAGCATGTGCGTATTTATTTCTAGCACCAGAGACTGAGTTATGACTTCACTCAACACCTGCAAATCCTTTTGTAGCCTGCAGACAACACAGGTGCTGGGAGGCCTTGGAGGCTGGGGAATTCTGGTAATTGCAAGACTTGGACAAGCACATCTCTCCATATTTGTACCAAGCCATACGATACGACCTGTGCATGACAACAAGGAGTGGCAGGGAAAATGAAGAATAGCGCACAAACTGTGTTTGGGTTCTTTCCTGTGTGATACTTTTTCTTTTGTTTGCATCCTGTTCTAAGATTATAAAACATATTTACTTTCTGTTAGCTATTATCAAAGCTGGCTGTGGTATTCTCTTTATTTATAAATGCACTGTCTGAGCTTTTGTTAGCACTTCTACTTTAAGGCAACAGAAAGCAGTACTTCTGCCAAAGTTTTACCCACAGGGAAAAAGAAACCAAACATCCAGGCTAGCTATATGGTATATCATTACCAAGATATACAGATTTTTTTTTTTTTTGGACAAAGCAATCTACTACTTGGTTTGACAGGATCCAGTCAAGGTTGACTTCAAATGAAAACGTTTGCTTTCAGCTCTGCAGAAGTCGTGGAAAGACAGTAAGCTGTGATCATATATAACAAGTGCAGAATACTGGCCTCCAAATTACTTTCAAGGTTGCATCATCTTGACTTTAGCCTTCTACAGCCATTCTGCAACTGCTAAAAGTTCTGTGTCATCCTAGGTGGGGGAGCTGTGGAAATTATTTTGGGTACCTACTGGGGACCAAGTCCCTGAGAAGGAACAGGTGTCAGCTTGTGCAAGAGTTTAAAATACTGGATTTCCTCCTTTGCTTTTTAATTGATTCTTGTGCTGATGTTCACAGATGTTTCTTTGTGGACATAAAGGACAAGCTTTTAGGCTAACATGACCTTTGCTTAAACAGGTCATTAAGGAGTCCCAGTGAGCTCTTTGTTCTGGTTAACTCCACTGTTTGCAGTACCCCTCCCTCCACATTTTGTTCCCATTCCATGCCTTTGATTGCACAGGAAGGAAGCTTAGGGATCTAAACCAGCCATCCAGATTGCTACAGCACAGAATCCCTAAATGTGCCAGGATCAGCCCCTGCTGCTCAATCCAAATGCTGCTAATTTCATTACTAGATTGAGGAGACAAATTACAGGCATATATTTACATCTGTATCCCCAGCTCGGTTGGGAAATCCCAGACCTAGCTGTAGTTTCAGCCATACCTCCTCTAACAAGTCTTGTCTAAGCAAGTATTCACACTAGGTCAACAAGCTTTCAATAGTGTTGACTCCAGTTTTGAGCGTTGGCTTATCAGAACTAACCAGAGGATTTATGGTTTGGCAGCAGTCCGGGGTAATAAATTTTGAGACAGGCCTAAAAAGCAATTTCAGGATCAGTAGTGGTTTTTATCACCATGGAGCAACACTGCAAAAAACAGACAGAAGTAGGACCAGGAAAAGATTCAGAAAGGTTTGTTTCTTCTTGCACCACGTCTGCTTAACTATAACATTCCATTATGCTGTGCTAGTTCTTCTCCAGAAAATGGAGGGCAGAAAACAGCAGCAACTGCAGTATGTACTGTGTTTCTCAAATCTGTCTTGTATATATTTTATTCAAACCCTTTGTGTCCTGTACTCTGGCCCACCTCTAAATCTCCAAGGGCTTTCCACAAACTTTACTGCCTGACCCCACCTTAAACACATTCCCTGCAGCCTTTCAGAGTCCCACCAAAAGACTTTTGGCTCATTTCACACTGCTGCAAATGCACAAGGCTGAGCAGTTGCCTGAGACATGTAACATGACTGGTACCAGGAACATCAGTTCACTGTAACTTCTGTCCTCCTGGCCATGCAGGAAAGAACTTGTTCCCTAAACTGATTCCAGAAGCACGCTGCACTACTCTGAAAGGTCCTGGGTAGTAAGAGCTGCGCAAACATAGATCTCATGGCTGCCTGAAAGTAGGAAGCACTGTCACAGAGCTAAGGCATTCCTGTGAGCAGGGGTATCAGAGAGCTCAGCTCCAGGCTGTCTTCATATTGTTTTTAATATGCAGACTAGTCCCTGATTTTTTGATACCTTTACACTGCCTATTCCTATTGAAATTTCTGAGGGGTACAGCAAGTGATTTTCTTGTTGTCATCTTCTCTCTAACCTTTAAGTCTGAATTCCTCTCTAAGATGAATTTTAGGACTGAAATGCTTTTGGACACCATGGCCATAATGTTTTGGTTGGGAGTTCTAAAAAGCAGATTTGTGTGTCATTTATAGCCCTCTGTGCTCAGAGACTGCTCTATGTATCACACCTAAACATTTCCCTAAAGAAACATTCAGGTTCCTTATTGCTGTGTGGTTTTGTTTTCTTGGTTTGTTGTTTTGTTGCTGTTTGGGTTTTTTGTGTGTGTGTGTTGTTTGATTGTTTGGGTTTTGTTTTGTTTGGGTTTTTTGGGGGAAGAGGGAGAGTTGGTTTGGTTTTTGTTTTTTAATGGAAACTAACCTGCAAGACCCTGAGACCTGAAGCTGCCTGATGTCAAAATCCTAATGGTAAGATTTTATTCCACATGTCAGTGAATACAGCAAGTAACTAAAGGCAGAATTTCCCCCTTTTTTGGAATGTCATGGAGGAAGAAACTGGCAAAATGCTAAAAGCCTTAGAGAATAATTTTAGATTAATCCCATCTGTTTGTTTTTTAACAATCTTGCTCAAGACATTGTTGTGAAACTAGCCTACACTAATATTTTTCTGCTTGTAGTTTGCTACTTTGTGCTTTATTATCAGTAACTTGTTATAGAATCACAGGAAAATAGAATCAAAGGGAATGTGATGTTACTTTGCTTTTAGAAGTTCTTATGTTCTTAATCTAGCAATATCCTTCAAGTATCTGAATGTAGCTATTAAAGTCAATATATGAGAATTTGGAGATCTTGAGTGTTTTTTCTTACTTAAACTGAGAACCCAAGTAAGAAGTAAATCACCCCATGCCCTGGTTGCTCACAAGATCTTCTGTGGTATCAGTGTAGTCAAGTGCAATAAATAAATAAATAAACTTATCAAAGGTTGATCTAGATTCTCCATTTCCAGTAGATTTTATTTAGTTAACCATCTGAAAGAGCAGATGATTTTGTTGTCATTTCCTTTCTGGTTAATTCACTTGTAATGGTTACATCATGGGCAATAAAGATCATATGAAATACAGTGTTATTTTTTTTTTTTTAATCCATTGGGAAGAAATTACTCTTTGAGAAAGTGGGAAGTTAGAGCGGTTGTCCAACCTGCAAAGGCCCAGAGACAACTGCCTATGAATCCCAGTTTGGCAATTTGCACCATGTATTTATTTGTTAGTGCAGCTGGTGTTTTCATCATAGGGTGTGGGTTTATAAAAACTAATACTGTTTAAATCAGACATTTTACCTAACTTGTAGGGTAAGTCTTGTAAGAAAAGAGGAGGGAGGGGGTCCCTCTCCAGCAGGGAAAGCTGCACCTGTGTCACCTCCACCTGCTCCTCCTGCCACTCGGGTCTCGGGCCAGAGCAGGGCCCCGCTGTGCTCGTCTCCGTTACACCGCACCAGCCGTCTGCCTTCAGACCCTTGAAGAGGTCGCCGGGGCCGAAGCTGCGTTTCTCTGGTTCTCCATTCCGCTCGCCTGGGAGATACGGCCGCTCACAGCCCGCGGGGATGGGGTGGTGCGTGAGCAGCCCTTGCCCAGGCGGGCGCACGCCAGGCCAGCTCCGCTCGGCCGGGGGCGGCTGTACGCTGGGGTGGCCGATTCCGGAGCAGGTGGGTGCCCGGAGGGTTGGCCTCCGGTTGCTGTAGTCCCGTACGGGACCGATGGTGCCTCTGGGCCGTGACCACCCGCCCCGCCTGCCGTCGGGAAGCGGCTCGGCCGCCCGCGCGGCGCTACTGCGCCCCCTGCCGCCCTGTCTGCGCGCGGGGCTGGGCAGTGTGTCACATGATGGCGCTCAGCTGACTGGCGGGCGGATGGCGCCGGCGGGGGCAGCGGCGCGGGCTGAGGTCACGGTGAGCGCCGGGGCGGGCCGGGCTCGGCATCGGCTCCGATACCACCGGCTCCTCGGCTTACTGTCCTTCTCCCGCAGATGAACGGGGCCCCGCGGGACGCGGCGGAGCCGTCGCCGGTGTGGGAGCGGCCCTGGTCGCTGGAGGAGATCCGTAAGGGCAGCCAGAGCTGGTCCTTGGCCTCGGACGCCGGGGTGAGCGGTGCGGCCGGGACCGAGGGACGGGGCGGGGGAGTACGTGGGTCGCGGCCGCTGCGGCCTCCTCCAGGGACCTGGGAGGTGCCGGACGCGCCCGTGAGTGGGGCGGTGCTGCCGCCCGCTGCCCCGAGCGGTATCCGGGGGTCGGTCGGCCTGCCTTGGGAAGGGTGCTGCGGCGGCAGGCCCCGGGGCCCCTCCGTGCGGAGCGCAGGTACAGTAGCCGCGGTCAGGGCTCGGCGGTCGGCAGGCTTTCCCGTTTCTTTAACACTCCGATCCGGGTCAGAAAACTAAAATGAGAAGTTGGCCCAAAAGAAAAAGCAGAACGAAGCGAGGAGTAGGATGAGACCTGGTCCTGGGTGTACGTGGGGGCTGCTTTAGTGTGAACTGTGTTTATTTTGATGCTCAGTTGAAATGTATGATTAGCTCTGCCAGTGTCATAAGAACGTGCCAAAAGAAAAGGGAACTGGATGCTGATTATTGCTTTTCTCTCTTGTAAACAGCTTCTGCATTTTCTACAAGAATTCTCACAGCAAACCATTTCCAGGACTCATGAAATCAAAAAACAAGTAGATGGATTGATCCGTGAAACAAAAGCCACAGACTGTCGCCTTCATAATGTCTTCAATGACTTTCTTATGTTGTCCAATACACAGTTTATAGAGAATGTGAGTATGTTCTTGTATGACATCAAGCTTGTACTTCAAATGCTGGTGTTGTTCCTAACTGTAATGTGGAGAAGTGATTTGATTTTTTGGTCAAGTTTGATGTTAATTTACATATTAAGTGGGTTTTAATTGCTTTCTGTCAAAGGGTGTCCTAATTCCTTTGGGAGCGATGCATTATCCAATATAGGCACATTTCCTTTTACCTCTTCTGAGTTACCTTCCTTCCTTGTTTATATGTGATACAGAGATCAAAGTTTTGTTTTTAGGACTATCAATGAGTTGGGATCTTTGGGATGTCTTGGTATGTATTTATAGGTAGTATGAATGCAGCATTTGGCTGCACTTGGCTGTCTAAAGATGAGGAATGTTACACAGTCATGTACATTTGCCTATTGGTGTTATTTTATGTTAAAAACTGTTGGTATTAAAGGTATAGGACTGCAGTCAGTTGTCTGTTATGTTTGGTCACAATGAACTTATTTGGTTCGTGTTCCCACTTTATGAATACTACTACTTTAGAAACGTAAAAGCTAGGCTTGAAAGCCTGTTAGAACATTGTATCACTAGGAGATTGTGTATAATTAAGATGTAGCATTTTAATAGTCATTCGGGTTTGTGGAGGATTTTTTAGCACTGTGAGTTTTATTGGGTATTTTGTTTTGATCAGCATTGTTCTCAGGCCACACATGTCTCATCTGAAGCCATGATGCCTTTATTGAAAAGGTGCTGGAAGAGGAGAAGACAAAGGAAATCTGGATTTTTGTTGTGGGGTTTTTTTGGCGGTGTTTGGTTTTTTTGTTTTTTTTTTTCTTCAGAGCTGAGATGTCTTTTCTACCCTACCTTTGCTGCTCAGCATAATGATTCTGCTGAGAACACTTTGCACCAAATGTCTTAAGACTTAGGTGCTCGAAGCTGTTTGTTCACAAATGTTAAGTGCACAGAAATAGGTCCTTATTTCTAGCTCTCAAGTCAGATAACGTGAGAGATCTGTGTCTTCTCAGGGGATATCCATGGCTGTGTTTGAGAGATTTGGATTTAGGTTTGCAGGTTCAAGGAAGACTTTTTATACCCTATGTCTCCTTGTAGCAGATCCTATAGAAGAGTGCTAAAAGAGCTGGATGGGAGGGATCATCAGAACAAACTGAAGGCTGAGGGAGGATGCGAACCTTCTCTCTTAAGTACAGGAGAAGGATGAATGCTAAAAAAGGAAAACTACTAAATGACAGAAAACAAAAGAAAAATAGACAG
This sequence comes from Megaceryle maxima, assembly GCA_024605025.1. NCBI lineage: Eukaryota > Metazoa > Chordata > Aves > Coraciiformes > Cerylidae > Megaceryle > Megaceryle maxima. The sequence goes on from JANHGN010023550.1 coordinate 11,469, forward strand.
CCCCTATGTAAACTAAGGTTTGACTTGGAAAGTTTGGCGAATAATTTTATGTTAGGGGGGTTAAAACAGTGCTTTTTCTAACATACATCCATTTATGAAGAGGGTTAAATGGTCAACTTGTCTTGTACTACTGAAGTGACATTTGCAGTCTGGAATTACCACCGTTGGGTTGAGAGGCTGTCTGGTGGTAACTTCAGGATGATGACATCTATGAATGAAGAAGGTTATGAAGATGCTTGGCATCATCCATGGCTTCTTTTTTTTTTTTAAATGAGTAATAAATTAATGTGTAATTAATCATACATTAACAGTATCTTTTATTTTGTTGGTTGTTCCTGTGGTTTAGCCCCCACAGCAGTATGTTGTTTTTACTTGAATTAATTTTCCTTGACTTTTTAGAGAGTATATGATGAGGAAGTGGAAGAGCCTGTTCCCAAAGCTGATGCTGGAGACAAAACAGAGCAGGTACTTAAGCTGCCTTGAGTTCTGGCAGTATGTTTGCAGCTGTTGTCTACCTTCTGATTTTCAAATTTATTTTACAGGTATTTACAGCTTACAGACAAAACTGTTTCCTATGTTCTCTATAACCTATGTCATTCAAACATAAAGCTGACAGGCACTAAACATAATGGCCCTAACAAGGGCCACTAGACAAGACTTGTGTGTTGATGTGTGTTGATTTTCCAATGGCTATGCATGTTCTCTCAGCAAGAGAAATGAAGCCTTAGACCTTCTTAGTGGCTGCAGAGGTAATGAACTCGGGAAGAAGAATCTTGGGACTGCAATTTCCAGGGACAAAAACTTGGAACCTTTTGTATATTTTACAGTCTAAGTGTATTATATCCTAAATGTTTCCTTGATGGGCTGGGAGGACAAATAAGATAGTACCGTGCTGGTGTGAATATTTAGAACATCTTTGTTTCTGGGTGTGATAAAGATGAATTAAGTGAAGCTAAAAAGGGTTCTGAAGGTCTTTTTCTTACATCTAGTGAAAAAGCTTTCATTGTACTTACTTGAAGTTAAAATTTTGCATGCATGTTGAAGTGAGATTGAGCATTGAGTAAAATGCAATGAGAATGTGTTGTTCCTGTTACTAAAGGAAAAGACACGGGAACAGAAGGAAGCTGATCTGATCCCCAAAATCCAAGAAGCAGTGAATTATGGGTTGCAAGTTTTGGACAGCGCGTTTGAACAGCTTGATATCAAAGCAGGGAACTCTGACTCGGAAGAAGAAGAAAGTAATGAAAGGGTGGAACTGATACTTGAGCCAAAGGTATAGAAAGACCTGTTCTTGCTGGGAGCATAGGTTTGTTTGGCTTTGTTGGATTTGTCCTCTGCTTCTGTGAGCAGTATCACTGTGTTGCTGTAAGACTGATATTCATTACCTAAAAAGAGATTTTGATGTCTATATCTGAAGAAGGGCTCCTGGCTGAGGTACTCCTTGTGTAGCCTGCTTGTCTAGCAGTTAGGTTAGCATTGTGGTATTGCTCCCTAAAGGGAGTTACTTTAACAGCAGTAAACTTAGAAAGGGAAGCCTCAATTCTGGGTGGAGTGTGACCTGTAAATTTCAGGCTTTTCAGGTACAAATTATGTCTTCATAGGTGGTTTTTACTCTTCCAAGTAATTAAGAACTCTAGGAGCAGCATTTGGGCTAAGACTGATGCCTGCAAGTCTTTGCAAGGACATTCTTCTTTTCTAGAAAACAAGTTGGTACCACATAAATAGAAGTAGCCCTCTTCTTTGTTAAAAGGAACAAACCTCAGATGGCCCACATAGCTGCATGCTGACTTGAAGCACATATCTGGTGCGAGTCTATTGAAACAAGCATTTATCTTCCTTGAGTTAAAACAAGGGGTGTAAGACTTCTGTCTTCATCGGCAGTGTAGTGCTGTTCTAAGATGTCAGAAAAACATGATGTTGTCTCTTTCCAGGATCTCTATATTGACAGGCCTTTACCTTACTTGATTGGCTCTCAGCAGTTTATGGAACAAGATGATGTTGGCCTTGGAGATCTCTCTAGTGAAGGTATGTGCTGGCACGACCTTCTACTCATAGGCGAGTTTCTGATCTAAGGCTTTGGCCTGGGTTATACTGCTTAGTGTTCTTGCATGTTTAGATGCACATTGTAATTAGCTGGGGGAAAAAAAACAAATGTACTTTATGCTGAAACAACCTCTTTTCTGGTATGCAAAGCAGTAACTTCTCAGTAACACATACTCTGCAGATTAGAAATGCAATAAGCTAAAATTCCAGCAGCATTCGCAGCATTTCCAATACACTCTCTTTTCCACTTACTTTTTAATTCTCTTTACAAAGGCTTTAAGGTTGCTGTTGATATGTCTGGTGTCCACATTGCTGTGTGTATGGATGTGATGTCTGATCTTAACTTTTCTGTTTTCTTTTATAACAGAAGGATCAGTAGACAGTGATCGTGGAAGTGTAATTGATAGTGAAGAAAAGGATGAAGAGGTAAGTGACATATGACTGAGCACCAGCTACTTTGCACAAGCATTCATGAGTTCTTGGTTGTGTTTTAGGCCATTACCTACCTTGCTGTTTTATACGGGGTTGCAAGATAATATTGCACAACGTCTGTTCCCTATGTCAATTGTGGTAAATGTGCTTTTCATTATTATTCCAAAACAGTAGTTTCTGCTGCAGAGCTTTTCAGAGAAGCAATAAAGTGATACTGTCTCTAAATGCTGTTATAGTAGAATACTCCAAACGGAAGTGTTTTATTCCAGTCTAATTTAACTTTGTGAAGTAAATCAGATTCTTATCAAAAGTTACATTTATGGCGAACAAACCCATTGTAAATGACAGTTAAAAAAAAATGGGATGGAGACTAAGAGGAGCAAGTTTAAAGGTTAAATAGGTGTCAATAATGTGCTTCCAGGCTTTGCCTAATAAATCTGCTCTGCACTGGACTGTCAGTTTCTGATATGTTTTGCCTGCCTTGGTTCAGATGTCTGCTTTGTGACTGTGCTATGGAAGTATTCCCTTTTTCCTGCTATGGAAGTATTCCCTTTTTCCTGCTATGGAAGTATTCCCTTTTTCCTGCGGAGTTTGCTTTAGGTGCTTTTTCTCAATTAAAGTTAAATCCCTTTGGAGTTACTCAAATGCACTGCCAGATGGAGCTTGCTGTATTTGCTAAATTAGCGACTTTCTAGTGAGCTTCATTCAGCACTAGGGAAACAATTCCTTGGTCAGACCACGATGAGGAGATCTCAGTGTCCAAACATAAGCAAGTCCCAAGTCTCCGAGCACTCTCCAGTAGCCACTGGACAAAGTAATGTGTGATATTTATCTTTGGGTCTTCTTTGTTCCAGGAATCAGATGATGAATTTGGAAACCCTAGTGAAGATGACCAAAAGATGGTAAGGTTACATGCCCTGGTACATACCTGAAAGGCTTTCCTTTTGTGACACAGTGAGGATGCAAGAAAGAGGAGATAAGAGCTCTAGACTGTTAAAGCTTTAGTTAAGCTTGATTTGTATAACTTTGTATGGGAAGCTTGTCCTGGCCAAATGGTACTGTGTTGTGAAATGGATCCTGGGTTGGGCTTAAAGACTTGTTTCCAACCCATCATTAGATGCAAAGTGTATGTGGGATGGCATTACCTGGTGTGCATTTTCCTTGGGAATTCCTTTGGAGCCATGAGAATTCAAAGAATCTACCTGAGGAAAACTAGGCTGCTCTGGGATTATTTGGTCTATAATTAAAATTCTAAACTTGCTATGCAGGAATAGCATGGTTTGAGTATGACATGAAATCAAAAGATGTGAATAGTATTAAATATTTTAAAAGTATGTCCATTGGATAATGAATGAAAAGGGAAAAGAAATGTTCAGAATGAAAAAGTCAAGCCTGACTTTAGTCACTGGAAGTAGGAGAAGGAATCTTACCCATGTTTAGATGTGCCACTGCAGCAGACTTTTACGTGGGGATCATCAATCTGAAATTACTTAGTGCCAAAAGAACAATGTTTGAAAAAGCAGGCCTTTTTAAAACTATGTATTAGTAAATCAATGTTACAAAATCACTAAGATGCTACATTAAGTTGTATTCACTGTCATAGAGTAACTTTGTATGCCTGGTGCATTTTAAGATGAGCAAGAATCTTTGGGTTGTTACCTGTTTTGTTTGCTTCTGGGCCCTTGGCCATGCCAGCCCCCAGCTCACTATTCACTTCATCTTTTTCATCCTCTTTTTCTTGGCATGACCAAAGCCAGGATGTGGGCATGTATTGTCTGTCATTCTGCTATCCATTTTAGGAATAGCTCAAAACGATACAATTTTTTACTAGATGATCACAGCATTCCTGAGTTAAGGCTAAATACTAGGTCTCTAGTGGAGAGGAGTTTATAAACTAAGGGAAGCAGCTCAGGCTTGTGTGTAGTAGTGGTACGCTCCTTGTGACGAGAGTCTTAGTGTCCTCAGTTGTGTCTCTGGTCCAGCAGAGTTTGGTGCTGCAGCACAGGGGTGTACTAGAGAGTGCAGCAACTTGCTTGGAGCTAGAGGCATTCCTTCCTTACCTCTCAAAAGCTGTGAAGTACTCCAAACTCAGTGAATGTTTCCCTCCTTTCAGTTTGCTTTGATTATTTTATCTAAGCAGATCTGTATTTGTGCTTGTTTTGTGTGCCAATTTCAGGAGAACATAACAGGGTGTTATTTTTTAGAGGACAGCACAGATGAGTGATGAAGAGGATTATGATGGCTGTGATCTCTTTGACTCTGAAAAAGAGGAAGATGAGGATGGAGACTTAGATGAAAGCACAAGGCCAGTAAGTAATTGTTGCCTCCTTGGAGGGAGAGATTTGCCTTCCCTTGTGAAAAAATCCATCCTTACAGGGATTGTATTGGTAGCTCTCAGTTACCTAATACGGTATCCTGTAGACAAGGCCTGTAAAAACCCGAGTGGTCTTTCCTCATGGTTGTTCAGGCTTTATAGCTTTACCCATTTTAAACTAGAGGATTCCTGCACCCTAAGCTGATGTCAAATCTGTCTTTGAGAAGTTACTTGCACATTTGTGTGTGGTAAATGCTTCTTGCTTGTTCTGCTTGCAAAATGAGGTGACATTAAATTGTATGATCATAAGGAATTAGAAATGGCTTTTTTTTCCCTCTTGATGCATGCATGACCTCTTAATTGCTTTCTTAATAGAAATCTGTTTTGCCTTCTCCAAGGGCTTCAATCCAAGTCTAGACAGGACATTGAGTGAGGCTGTAGAATGCAGTATTGCAGTTGCATCTAGTTGGTAACCAGATTGTATATAAGGAATATGTTGGTCTTTGTCCCTGCTCTTCAGAAAAAGAAGAGGCCCACATCATTTGCAGATGAACTGGCAGCCCGAATCAAAGGAGAAGTACCAGTCAAACAGGATGAAGAACATGCTTGTAAGTTATCTTACCTCTTTTGATCTTTATCTTTTGATAAGTGCTTGTGAGATAGTGGGGGACTCGTGAGAGAGTTGGACAGAAGATTCTGTGTAACAATAGGTGAAGCTACACAGATCTGGTATTTTAGTATGTATTAGGTGAAAACCCAAGAAGAGGAACTAAAGACACTATTTTGTGTTTTAAGAAACTTTTTGGCCATAACTTATATGATTGAAGTGTTATAGTTGAAAACACATTGCTCTCAGGTGATAGAGGTCACTCCTCAAACACACATACTTTTGGAAAAGTTTTATCTCCAGTCTGATTCTCCCTCTACATGCACAACTGCATGTTTGATCACAGGTACTTCCCTCTGTTTCAGGTAAGTACGTAGAAGGCACTGATTTCTGGAGTCTTTCTGTGACTTCTAGAGTGGAAAACCCCTCAAGCAGTAGAATGTTGCTCTTTTGTGGTGTGGGTGGTTTGGGTTTTCTTCTTTGTGGATTAAATATGCTGCATCTTGAGGAAGTTGTCATTGTTACTGTTTTCTGTGATGTTTTAGACTAAATACTGAATTTACTTTTGTGTCACTTTCAAAGGGAGAGACCTCCCTCAAGTGGTTATTCCTGTTCAAAACAACTGACTGAAATTGAGTTGGCAAGTGCTTGTGAGTCTGCTTTGTTTGTCTGTTCATGCTCTCAAAATTACAGGTCAAGAACAGTGTGTCTATGTGTTCTTGCATGTTTCAAACAAACAAGATTGTGTAAAACCTACCAACTTACCTTGTTTGGTTACAGGAAAATCTTCTGTTTATTGAAATAACCTTGTGATGATAGGGCCAGAGGAAATGAATCTCTGGCTTTGCTTTTGGTAGCTGAATCAAGGTATAATACGTCTGGAGCCATCTGAGATACTTAAAAGTCTCTGTGTGGGATCTGTACCATCTGGGATGCTGTGTTGCTCTCTGGCACCTCAGATGACGCTAATCTGCGTGTGGGCAACTGTGCTGAACCCATAGTGCCTGACAGAATGAGGCTATTATAATTTTAAATGCTAATTTTAAACCTGTACTTTGTAGAATTGCTTCAGTGGGCTGATACATATGAAAACATATAGGTCAGCTTGCTTAGCCTATCTTTTAGGCACACTTTACCATAGATTGATCACAGGCTACAAGTAAAGGTGGGCTATTATATTTTTGCTTCCAAATTTTCTTCTTAAAGCCCTGTCATCAGAGACCAAAACAAGGAAAACCCTGAAAGAGAAGAAGGAAGTTAGAGTTTCATCAGATGGTAGGATATACTCATCTCTTGTTTTTTAATTGTTGACTGGATTGTAAGATACTGCTTAGGAAATTGTGGCATATCCTTTAGAAACTGGGTGGGATCTCAGCGAGCATCCTTCAAGGTGAGTGTGTAAACAAATCTAGCATGTGACGTGCATGTGAAACAGGGCTAGAAACAGGCTTAGTGAGAGTTCCTCCTTAAATGTGGTCTTGTGGAGCAACCACATACAACCCAATCTGTATACAGAAGCTTCTCTATATGTGTCATGTTTACAAAAGAGAGAGGATTGAATCAAAACAGTTTTTATTTTGGTTGTCTCTTTAATTCCCTTTCCTGAAACTTGGTCAGTCCCACCACAGCTATTGTCTCTTCTGCTTTGTAGATGAAGATGATGACATCTTCAAGCCTCCTAAGCTGACTGATGAAGACTTCACACCATTTGGTTCTAGGGGTGGCCTCTTCAGTGGTGGAACAGGTCTCTTTGATGATGAAGAGGTAGGTGAGAATGCTGGAGGTGATAGAAACTGTGTTCCCATTTGGAAAAAAGGCAGAAGGTCCCCACAAATTCCCACCTCTGGGAGGCAGGAAGGGGAAGCAGCATTTTGTTGCTTGGTAATTTTCAAGTGTAGTGGAATGGTGTAGTTTTCCAGTGGAAAGACAGTGAAGTGTAGTGGCCCTTCGCACAAAGCTCTCTCTTCCTCAGTGGTGCTGGTGAGAGATGCGGGTGTGGTTCTAACATTATATTACATAGGTTCTAATTCCAGCAGAGCTTACTCAGCACCTCACTTTTATCTGTAGACAAAATGCAAAAGTTTATTTGAAACCAGCAGATTTCTATTAAAATGCCTGTGAGAACAGAATAATAGAATCGTTTGGCTGGAAGAGACCTTTAAGATTATGAGGTCCAACTGTAACTGCCAAGTCCATCACTAAACCATGTCTCTCATCACCACATCTACATGTCTTTTAAGTGCCTTCGGGGATTGTGACTCAACCACCTCCTTGGGAACCTGTTGCAGCTCTTGACAACCCTTTCAGTGAAGAAATTTTTCCTAATATCCAACCTAAACATTCCTTGGTGCAACTGGTCCTATCCTATCATTTGTTACCTGGGGGAAGAAACCGACCCCCACCTCACTACAACCCCCTTTCTGGTAGTTGTAGAGAGTGATAAGGTCTCTCTGAGCCTTCTTTACCCCAGGCTAAACAACCCCAGTTCCCTCAGCCGCTCCTTGTGAGACTTGTTCTCTAGACCCTTTACTGGCTTCATTGCCCTTTGGACATGCTCCAACACCTCAATATTCTCATAGTGAGGGGCCCAAATACAGAATTTTATCATTTTCTCTGTGGGTGTGGGAAAAGTTTAAGAGGAAAGAGAACATGATGCCCTTCCTACTTCTTTTACATACCATATCTGGACAGTGATGCTGTTGGGTTTCTCTGTCTCTGCTGTTAAAAGTTCCCAATTGCAATTATACTGTGTTCTTTCCTTTAGTTATTGTGCAATTCCTGGCTTACCTGTGCTGGCCAGAAAAGTTCACCTTAAGCTTACTCTTGCACTTTATATCTAGAAGTGACTTGATGAAGGAATGGGCACAAAGTGTGTTTCTGACTTTATTTAGCATTGCTTGTGCATGTGAAAGGGAATGGAAACCCAATGTCAGAGATACCTAAGTTTTAAGAATGTGATAGTATGGCTGTGTAAAACAAATAACTGCTCTGATTTTATCATGAAGCTGATATTGGTAATAGTCAAGGTGAGTCCAGAATAGTAGCCAGGCTGTTATCTTTGTGGGGGATGTTGTGTTCCTCATTGCAGCCAGAACAAAAGCCAGGTGTTCCTTGGAGCTCAGGAGGCTATTAGACTGAAATTTGAAAGGAGTACGTCCCACCTCAAGCTTCCCACATCCATCTACTAGAATATAGCCAACAAGGACCAAACAGCAGCATTGTATGAAGGGAAGAGGATGGTTCTGTGCAATGCTTTCCACTCAAATGCAGCCTTTATTGAAAAAAATATTAACACACTTTCTTTTTAAGTGGCAGCCAACAGCTTAAAAAAAGAAAAAAGTAATATGATAGTGAAAGGCAGCTTTGTGTCAATGCAAATTCAGATGAAGCTATCATTAGAGCCTCTCAGTTACTTATTGCTAAGACTACTTTCCTCATCTTGTAGACACAGGTCAGCCAAGAAGGCCTCACTGTAAGAAAGCAGCCAGAGTAGATCAGCAGGCAAACAGTAACTGACAAATGTGCAAGTAATCACTGACATCCCTGCCGCAGGCCTGCTCTCCCCTAATTTTTCCTAGGTATTGCTGCCTTCTTCCCACAGAGTTTTATACAAAAACCATGCATTTTGAGCCTCTAGGTAGGTAACCTTTATTACCAACTTTCAATAAGAGGGAGACTTTGAAGAAATCAAGAGGTCAGCTCTCACAAGAGCTGGAGGTTTCCTAGAAATCTAGGCTGTGATTCTCAGGGAGAATTGGCACAGGGCAATTCCAGCCTGAACACAAGGACTTTTGTGGGAGTTTCCTGCAATGCTTTTGAGCTATAATGTATATCTTTGCACGACACTGTTGTCTTAGCATCTCCTTAGCAACAGTATAAATCATTCATCTTAACCACATGAAGTTCAGGAGTATTTTTATGCTTGTCCTAACATCAACTCTTCCTTCAAACCTCACTGTATAAGCTTCAGAAGGAAAGCTTAAGGGGTGTGATCAGGACCTAAACAACTGTAGATTAGTGTAAGCTCTTGAAGATGTGCAAATAAAAGGTCATTCCTTCTGTGCAGTAAACAGACTGATAATCACTATAAATTAAATTTTAGAAGACTGAAAGCTACTCTTCTGAATATATGCATCCAAGGTAATGCCTGAGTACCTAGGTTTAAGTCTATATATGCAGACATCCTTTTGAGAGGAGAACGGTTGTTACCTCCTCTGTCTTGGCTTAGAAGTGGATAATCTACATGGAAAACTCAGCAGCTGTGTTTTCCTACAAAAACCAAATTTACCACTTCCCCCCTCTTTGCATTTTCATCTACAATCAGAGTGATCTCTTTGCTGAAGCACCAAAAGGAGAAGAATCGAGAGAGAGAGAGGAGCAAGTTCCAGGGAGCGAAGGTAAGAACTAGTTGTTGCCCCCTGTGGTCCTGTCTATGCCATGATTTATGTCCTCTAGCAACTAGAATGGTTTGTTTCCAAACTAGAAAGTCTGGAAGCAATTGTTGGTAAGTCTTTTCTCCTCCCTGGTCTTAATGGAGCACAGCCGTATTTTCCTTCAGTTTTAAATGTGTGTGTTCACTATGATCTCTTACTCTCCTGGAACTGAAAGGATGTCTTTACTGAAGTTGGCAGAGCTCCGTGTGTGCACTGCTGCTGAAGAGTACTTTGTAGTTGTGGGTTTACATGGAGTATAGACTTCTTCTTTCAGATTAATACCCTTCTCAGTTTCCCATTAGCTACATATCTAGACCCATAAGGAGCCTGAGCACACATTCAGTCCTGCAGCTGATTTTGCTGAAGTGTTGTTTGAAGAATTCTCAGATAGGGGTTGAGGGACTAAGCCATTTTGTTTTGAGTGTATTATATTGAAGTGGTTTTGAATGGGTGAATGTGAACTCTCATAAATAGTGCTTGTGTAAATGTAGATCATGCTTATAAGCCTCAGTTTAGTTGAGCTGTTTTGTGGAGCTTTAATTGAGGAAAAATAGCTAGGCTGTTATTTTTATCTGCAAAACCCCAGAAGTTCAAGGAGAGTACCTAAAGAGCTCTGAGCTGTTGAGAAAAGGACCAAACAAAAACCAGAGCTCAGAAGATATCTCAGATTGTTATTTCTATGGTAGAGTTCTGAAGGCTTTGAGAGCATAAAACAAGTGCATCCATTTGTATTGTACTTCCTGTGATTTCAGCATCCTCTTCAAAGCCCTTAAAGAAAGTTCCTGCAGGTGCAGTATCTCTGTTCCCAGGTATGGTTCCTTCAATAGCAAATCACTTCATGCACAAAGTGCTCTTTTCTTTAAAACCTACTGGGCAGGTTTTAAAGAAGAAAACTCTCCAAATACAGCAGCACTGCATTGCTTGATCATAATGCTTAGTGACAAATACAGGTGCTTCTACCTGTTTTTGCCTGAACTGCAGCATGCTTTGTGGATAATCAAGATTCTGTAGGGACTCTGAAGGTAGATATAATTGCTGACAGATACTAGCAGCTGTCAGTTTCCAGTGTTGTGCTATGAATTTTTAAGGATATGTGTTACTTTTAACTGGCATTATACAGCTTGAGTCTGCAGTGCATACAGTCACACCTTCCCTCTACACTCTGAGGAGGAAGTGCATTTTGATCTTTCAGATTTGATCATATTCCCTTGGGTTGGCAGAACAACAGTTTAAACCTCAAGTTCCTCTGTTTTTGTGGCACACCTAAATAGGACCAATTGTATTTCTCTGGTTTTGATTAGGAGGATCTGCATATAATTCAGAGCTAAAACCAACCAAACAAAAGAATTGGACTAAGATCCCTGTTCCTATAGGACTTCAGTCTGAAGAATGAAAAGAAACATATGTCACCAGTGTGTTTGAATCAACTGACTTTGATTTCTGTCTCTATGTAGGTTCTTCATCTGACTGAGTTACCTTAATTTTAAGTTTTGCCCTTTATTAAGAATGGCCTGTTTTGAGACTATGCTGAGCCTTCAGTCAGCATGATTTTTAGAGTAGGACACATACAAATACAGTCTTTTTAATACAGAATCAAAGATTCTGCCATGGTCTTTCTACATAATTGTAAGATTGGTAGCAAAGTTTAAACCAGCAGGTTAAGGTTTTCTGTATCTTCTGTTTCTTAGACATACTGTTGCATAAGCAGTGAATTTCCCATCACTTTAACAGTGTTCAGTTCTAGATCATCAGGAATTAAATTATATGTAGCATCTACTCAAAGTCTTCAGTTGCTCCTCCTCAGTAACTTTGTGGATAGGCTAAAGTCACCAGAGAAAAAACAAGACTGAGTATTTGGTATTCAGAATTGCTTGATGAACACATTCCCAGTGAACAGTTTGTTTAGGAACTTGAGAATGTTTAATAATTAATCAATTTTTTGTGGCTGTATTCCTGTCAATTCTGTAGCACTTTCTAATTGCCTAATACACTTTCTTTTTAATAATAAACTGCTGCTGTACCAGTCAAAATTCATGCAGCCTGCTGACTTTTAACCAAATAGATGGTGCTCTACTTTCTGCCAAACTTTCAATTAAAGTCTCTCTTTTCTTCCCCCACTGTTTCCAAGCATCTGTACATAAAAAGCAAAAAGACAGGCTCTAGAATCAGGCTGCCAGTTTTGACTAAATTTGCTAAAAAATTGTTTGCAATCTATTTACATGCATATATCTCTGAAGGCAGACATTTCCACACCAGATACAGAAGAAACAGTTGTTACCAGCTTACTCTAGTTGATCACTGCAATATCTGAAGTACTCAGGAGTCTAGGGACTTAAACTCAGCTTCGTACTGCAGTACTGCTGGTGCTCTTGCATGAAAGTGCAGCTTCTTGGCAGAACTCTGTCACTTGTCCTTTCCTCTCCTCAAGCACTTTACTGCTTTTATTTGGCCACAGTGATGTGGCTTACTAGTTAGTAAAGTAGGATTCTGATTTTGGAAGTCCATAGGAGCAACAGTGTGAGACTACTGGGTCTTCCAGCTTTAACGTGGAACCTGGCTGCTGTTTCTAGAAGAGGTGAGCACATCTGTGGAAGAAGTGATTGCAGGGAGAGTGAGGGGCCATCTGTCTATGACTTGGCATTATCAGCAAGTTTCTAGCTAATGCTTTTGATGCAGCATTGTTGCAGGAGCACATTAAAAGCTGCTGTGATGGAAATTCTGCCTGGCTTCACTTACTATGGCACAAGTTCAGCTTTTTCATAACTGATCTCTGTGTGGTTTTTTTGTTGTTGTTGTTGTTTGTGGGGTTTTTTTTCCATCTGACCTGCAGGAGGAAGTGATGTGTTTAGTTCCTCTGTAACTGTGGGAAAAGACAAGAAATCTGCAGCACAGAGTGCAGACAAAACTCCTAAACAGCCTGGGAAAGTTACTCTGTTTGATGATGACGATGATGACTTCTTTACGGGAGCAAGTAAAAAGCCTCCAGATTCAGGTACTTCTATCCACATGCAGTGGAAGATTAAACATTAAAAGTCATAAAAAAATCAAACTAATTGGAATCACTGAGTTACAAAATTCCAGCCTGTTACTTCTGCTTGGATTTTGGGGGTTTGGTTGGTTTTGGTTTTGTTTTTTTATTATTAGCATTTCTTTACCTCAGAGCAGTGTGGGACTGCTTTATTTGTACATGCTTTCCACTGACCTTCCTCTCTTAGGATGCTCCTTCTACTGCTAGGGCAATATCTAGACTTGAATTAGGGAAAAGGTACAGACTTTACTCAGCCTTGAGTCCCTGTGCCCAACACTCCCTGTTGGCAGGCTCCAGGCCTTTAGAAATGACATGCAAAATCAAAACATTGCCTTTAGAGGTGCCAGCTGGCTTTACTCCAGTGCTTGTTGACTGCTTTCTCTATCACCTCTGCCTCTCAGGTAAGTGGTGTTTCACTTTGACAGCTTGCCTAGCTTTTTTCCTTAGAGAATCATGATGCTGGTTATCTTGAAAGAAGGGAGCATGGCATCTTTTGAGACTCTGGTATCTTCTCTTATTCAGTAGTGGCTGTTCCATTGTTGTCATTCCCTGTTTGTTTTTTCTCTTAATGCAGTCAAGTCCCCAGCTGACCTATTTGATGATGATGAAGAGGGTGACTTATTCAAGGAAAAACCTGCCATTCCTCCTGTGGTTGCTGGCACAACTAAAGAAACAGAAAGCTATAGGGAGACAGTCATGGAAAAAAAGGTAATGACGTCTAAGTGGATCATATGGCTAAGGTTTTAGGAAGAACTTAATACTGCAGCTGAAGTAGTCTTTACATGTACAACACTATGGAAGTGCCATATTTGGAAACAGAACTAGGTTCCTAGGGTCTTCCATGACCTGAGTGCTTCAGGAGTTCTTAAATGCCTTTTGCCTGTCAAATTTTTGGTTTATTTGGGGTTTTTCTTGTGTGGGCAGTGATTGGAAGAGTCTTGAGGCAGGATTGAAATGAGAGTGAAATGAGAGTCCTCTGATAATAAAAAAGTGTTTATCAAGTTCATGACTGAAATGGAACCAGCCTGACTCAAGAACTTTTGGTGTCACAGTTCTGTGCAGACTGTGTCTGCGTTTATACCAACCACTAATAGCAACTTAACTGGTAACCCATTGTTTGTATATATTGTGGGAGGGGAAGGTGAATATCACAGTTCTACCTAAGCATATACAATACTTAAGAGTGTTCAAAGAGCTGTTTTCAGCTGAAAACTCTTGAAGTTGTAGAAAGCTCTAAATGCTGTCCTGAGGACACCTGTACAGAGTTAGGAGTCTCCTCATGCCCACTTCACTTTCATTTTCAGAGCAGTGTTTTCAGGAAAGTAGTAATGCTCTTTGTTTTTATGGCAGAGATTGTGTATGTATATTTTATAAATGTTTGCTGCCCAAGGATTATATGAACATAATGAGCTACAGTGACACTTCTCCCCTCTGGACAGAGAAGTTTACAGTGCTGGGGATGTCTAATGCAAGTTGCTGTAGGACTTTCTCCATATTGCCTAGTGCAAGAGTATCCATGGTCAATGGAGTGGGAGTGGTGGTATGAGGTCATCCAATGCCATTGCTCTGATCTCGTAGCACTTGGCTTTCCTGGAGGAGAGGATGAGAACTGATTCAGCAGCACCACTCCTGCTCTGTCAGGAAGTGAGGGCTGTTCTATTCTCCAAGCTTGCTGACAGTAGTGCTTGGGTCTGGAACCATTTTGAGTTTAATGGCAATATAGCTGGTGGCAGGCTGGGGCTGTGCTGTGCTAATGCACGAAATGATGGTTGGCATAAACTGCCTTCTTTACAAAACAGAGCTTGTGGAAAAAAAAAAAACAACAAAACAACAACAGAAATTTTTGTTTAATTCACAAGGGAGCCTGGTATGAGTTGATGCACGCATTTTTCTGCTGAGAAGGATGGTGGTAGAAGGTAGGTCAATGGTTAGACCTGCAAATCACTTGTGCATAGCTCTGGCTGCATATGAGGAGCTCATTCAGCACATGAGTTTTGGACTTCAGCCCATGGGTGACAAGCTTGTGTTCTGTCCCTTCAACTGCTGATAACACTGCTAGCAGCATGCCTGTTAGAAAAGGTCATATGATGTGCCTGGCCTTACTGAATCATTAAACTAATGCTGATGCAATGTCTTTCTTTGTCCTAAAGAGTCAACAGTCTTCAGCTGAGGGCTTCAAGTCTTTATCTGAAACACCTCCAAGAAAACAGAGGGGCCTCTTCTCTGATGAGGAGGATTCTGAAGTGAGTATCTTTTTAATAAAGCCCTACAGAAATGCTTGGGACCTTAGTGACCCTGACTTCATTCCACTCGTATCTGGGAATTCCTTATTTATCTGTAGGATGGGGAGCTCTGACATCCATGCATCTACTCCCAGCCATCCTGAAAGTTCTGTCTTGCTCCAAGAGTGAAATCTTAGGGAACATTTTGCCTATTTTCAGAGTGTTAAACTCATGTGGTATGCCCAGGCAAAAATTGAACACCTGGAGAGGGGAAAGATCAGCAAATTAAGAGCAAGAATCATGAAAGACTTCATATGTATTGTGTCCTCTGCTTCCAGCTAGCAATTAATCTGCAAAGCTGAGGGAAATCCCTATGGAATTTCCGGTGACTGGTACTTTTGAGTAAGACAGTTTTTCCCTATTTCATAGGCTCACTAAACACTTCTTTTAAAAGGAGAAAAATGAACGTCCCATTTAAAGTTCTTAAATGCATAGTATTGCTTTGCAAGATGGTGTTTCTTTGGTTTGCACAGGACTTGTTTTCATCAAGTAAAACTGTCAAATCCAATGCTGCATCTCTTCCCACCAGCAAGTCCACGACAAAAGCTCCACTCTCCTTGTTTGATGATGATGAAGAGGTAAGTACCACTTCCTGATACTGTCTGTGTATGGGAACCCTTCTGCACAGCCTGTTGCAAATGCAGCAGGAAATATTCAGAAGTTTACAACACTAAGTTAGTGCTCCATTTACAAGCTTAGAGCACTAAATTGATCTTGCATTGTGTAGGAGTTCTGAGCACATGGACAGCATTATGGAGGAGAGGGGTAGCAGGGACTCTTGCAAGTAACTGGTGTCTTTTTAGTATTTTGCAGTCAGTGCCTATCATCTCTGGACCTAAATATGAAGGATGTTATTCCTCTGATTGATAGGAATAGAGAACACTGAGTAATAGAATGGATCTGAGCTTCAGCAATCTGTTTTATCCTGGCCTGTGGTACCTAGCCACATGGATGACTTCTTGTTTCTCTTGTGTCATGGCTGATGAATTCTTTTTTTCTCACGTCTCAGTGTGTAAGAATTGTGGCTGCTAGTGTAGAAACTGAGATCAGAGTACAGTTTGTGCAAGAAACTTAACAAAATTAAATTAGTGTGTCCTCTTCTTATCTCTTTACCCACTTGTCATACACCCTCCAAAGAGCTTTCAATTCTGGGTCTGCAGCCTTCATGGTGAGTTAACATACCCTACTTAAGACCACTTAACCTGAAACAAATAGGAGGCCTGCTCAGAGCCATAAGATAGAGGATTTCTGTAAACTCAAGGTAAAAGTTTCCTGTTTGAGTGGGGGCCGTTTTCAGCTGACCTTTCTGAATAGAGGCTGTTCAGAAGCAACTGTCAGGACAACAAACATTTTGTAATGTGGTAAGGTCTCTGGTATCTGCCATGAAGCTCAAGAGGAGTGGAGAAAAGCATATTTAGGTGGTGAAGTGGACATCTACTTACGCATATTCTGATGCCTACAGAATAATCTGCATAAATATCTTCAGGTGAAAAGTCCTGGTTCTTGCCCTGTGGTAGTGGTTCAACTTGCCCATTTCCTGTCCCCTCAGAACAGAATTCGTTCTCCATTTCAATATGTAGGTGCAGAAACAGTGCCCCACTGTGTTAGCTGCTGTGCAAGAGAATTGCTGTGCAGTGGTTTTCAGCTACTGGTGAAGCTTTATGGTGAAGAATCTGTGGGTCAAAACCAGGCTGTGTGCTTATAAGTTTCTGGTCTATCAAGTGCTGTGTGTGTAGAATTCCCTGTACCAGAATACTATATCACACTTGAAATTGTCCTCAAAAGGAAAAGTTCACAGAGCACCCTTTCTCTATCCTACTCATCTGAGAAGTGGATGGCAAGTGTCTTGTATGTTGATGACTTCTCTGTGAACTTTGTTAGCTTTGGCTTTTATTTTTTTTATACATATGTTTTTTAATTTTAAGGATCTCTTTGGTGTGGTGCCTGCCAAGAAGCATCAGGAAAAACCCCCAGAAGAGAAAC
Organism: Megaceryle maxima; assembly: GCA_024605025.1. NCBI lineage: Eukaryota > Metazoa > Chordata > Aves > Coraciiformes > Cerylidae > Megaceryle > Megaceryle maxima. The sequence continues at coordinate 28,591 of JANHGN010023550.1, forward strand.
CAAAGCAGTCAGAGCCACTCAAGAAAGTGTCCAGTTTATTGTTCAGCAGTGATGAAGAGGTACTGAGGAGTAAGATTTGGCTGAAAGGGATTACTGGGCTTTATGCTGGGCAAAGCATAAAACTGGGGAGATGCGAACCAGAGTCAAACTCTGTTGTGTCCACATGCTATGCCTGCCCCAATCCTGTGACTTGTTTGCAGCTGAGGAAGCTGTCTCATTCTTGGCCCAAGAAGTCATCTGGAAGAGACTTCTGATAACAAGTCATATGGAAGAGAAAAATCAGTATTTACAATGTAATTTGTAGAAAGATTGATAGCCAATGTGGACTGCTGCCAACAAATCTGACTTGAAAATACTAAAAGGAAAAAATAAGTTTGCTTTTACTGCTTTAACTTCTATAAGGAAAGTTTAGCAGTTCTAGATAGATATATGGTGAGTTTTTATTTATTTTGTGTTTTTGGGGTGGGTTGTTGTTTGGGGTTGTTTGTTTTGTTTGGTATCTTTTTTGTTTGGTTGTTTTTTTGGGGTTTTATTGGGGGGGGTTGTTTTTTAATTTTTTGGTATGTGTTGGTGTTTGGTGGCTTTTTGTTTGCTTAGGTTTTGGTGTGTTAGGTTTTTTGTTTGTTTGTTTTCTAATCTAGGGATGTAAAAAATGAACCATAAATAACTAGGCTTTCCAGGGAGCAGCCATCTTCTAGGGATAGGTTAAGTGTTGTCCTGCATCTTAAAGGAAAGCCAGAGACACTAATTAAACTCTTGTTTGGAGAGTCTCTAAATTAATTCAGATGAATAAGATCCAGACTCTTCTTAGCCCCTCCACCCCCAAAATTACTCTTTTGTGTAAACTTGATTTTTATTACCTGTCCTGTGGTTGCTCATTTAGTGGATAGTAGTAATATCTTTAGAAGCATTTTTATGTTAATGTAAAATAAACCAAGTTCATACTTCAACATGCACATGGTCCCTTTCAAAAAGGGAATGAACAAAGGTGGAAAATGGGGCAAAACACTTGTAATGCTGGGAATAAGAAAATACACAAGGCAGAAAATTCTTCCAAGTAGAAAAATGTTTACTTTTAATGTAGGATTTTTTTTTTTCACTTGTTCAGTGGATAGGCTTGATAAAATGCTAGCTCCAGAGGGAGGGGAAAGTACTGCGGTTGAAAGTTGAGGAAATAATTGCAGCATCACGCAATCTAGTAATGAGGTGGTTTGGGTGTGGGTCTTGAGCATTTTCTTGGTTTTTGTTTTATTTTATTGTGGTTTTTTTTTTTTATTTGGTTTGGTTTTTTTCCTCCCATATTTCAAACTTGCTAATTATTGAAGTGCCTCAGATCAGGTTCTACTGGGTGACCATACTCCTATGACTGCAGCTGACACTGACCTTGGTTGTCAAGAGCAGCTGTAACAGTGTGTGTACCCTGTTTTGCTGGGCAAATACTGAAAGGTGGCCAGGCCCTCTGCAAAGTCTGAGCTATGTCAGATTACAGTAGCTAACACAAAGGCAGGAAGACAAAATTGTAGAGAAATGCAAGGACTGACAAAATGCTGAAAGGTTGCTCCTTATATCTGGGAAAGTGGCTTTGACCAAGACAAAAGAAAACTTAAGGGTCCTTATTTTTAAGGAACACTGGAATGTCCCCAAGCCAGCTAAACTTCCTTCTGAAGACAACCGAAAAGAGAACCCTGCAAAACCAGCTAGCACTGTCAGTCAGGCTAAAGCAATGAAGAAGACAAGCCTCTTTGAGGAAGAGGATGAGGAGGATTTATTTGCAATCACTAAAGAGAGGTGACAGTCCTGGGAGGGGAGAGGAAGTGGGGGTGGGACTTGGTGGGTGGCATTTTTTTTCAGAGCTGGCACAGCTCAGCAGTGCCCTCAAAACCAGAAAGACCCAGGCATATTGCAAATGTCCCTTGCTACTGCTGCTCAGCAGGAAATAGAGGTGCCTGAGTGAGAATGGACAGGGCTGGGGTCTTTTACCTTATTTGTATCTATGGTTGATCATTATCCTTGCCACTGCTGAACTGGGCTTTCCATTTCCATGCCTGCGATATAAAATCCTCTTGACCTCTTTTTATCTTCACTTATGCAGAAATCTGTCCCGACAAGAAGGGAGGGTGGTAGAATTGTTGAGACAGGGAGGAAGCAGAGTCCTGTGTCGGGGACCACTGGCTGCAAGTGATTACCCTGAGTGATATTTTTAAACAGATGCAGTGCCCAGTCTCTGAAACTTGCACTGAATCTTCCACTTTCTCCTCACTCTTATTGCAGCCAAAGAAAGCCACAGAAGGTATCACTGTTGTTTGAGGATGATGCTGTTAATGGAGAATCGCTCTTCGGCTTCCAATCAACGCTACTTCCTTCAGCTGCTAAGGCTGCAGTGGTACCTCCCTTTTCTTTCAGAACTAATTGGGAAAACTTAGTGCGTTTAGACTTACATAAATGTTTTTCCTTGTTAGGTACTGAATGTAAGTCTAATTTGTTTTGTACAATGATTGTTTTAGCAAATCGGGAGTGGGAACAGAACAGACTGAACTCTTACATGTATAACTTCTTGCTACTATCAGCCTAATAGAGATTTCAAAATTTTCTTGATCACTAGCCCTAAATTTGTTTGGTTTATGCTCAGAGCCCTTCCTGAGGATGCTTTGCTAACTCTCAACCATAAAATCCCATTAAAATGAATAGCTGGCTTAATGCTGACTGAAGCTGGGGCTTCACCTTTTGTGTCACCTCAAACCAAGCTGATTCAGATGGGTCTACAGGCTTCTTACTGGCCCTCTGTTGAGGGTGCTTATGCTGTCCTCTGTATTACAAGCTTAGCCCATGGTGTACCGCCTGTCTGGTTGTGCTTTGGAATTGAGAGCAGGAATTGGAAAAGCTTAATGCAGTTGTACCTATAGTGGGACTTCCTATACATGTGTGTGTGCCACCCCCTCTCCCTGCCTTGCCTTTCTGCTCACCAGGAAAGCAGTTGTAATGGCCCACAAAGATAACAGACAGAAGAAACAGCAATCCACAGACTAGCTGCTTGTAGTCACAGGAAATGGTGCACCAACCAGACAAGATTCCCAGTGCATCCACTGTAAGCTTGCAGCTGCTTTCTGGCACTCTTAACCAGATTCAAGAGTCTATAATATTAAAAATCAAAAGTCACAAACCAGAACGTCCCATATGAGGAAAGTGGAAGTCAAGCATGTTGCCAGTGTCCTGGCCTCCTGCAGAAGGTAAACTGGAGCTCTGCTGTCCCACAGCAGCATATAGAAACATAGAAATGTTTGGGCTGGAAGGGACCTCTAGAGGTCATCTAATCCAACCACCCTGCTGAGAGCAGGGACATCCTCAACTAGAGCAGGTTGCACAGAGCTCTGTCAAGCCCCACCTTGAATGTCTCCAGGGATAGGGCCTCAACCACCTCCCTGGGCAACATATGCTTCTTATAGACCCACCAATTTTGTGTCACCAACATTCTCTTAATTTTGCAGGAGAAAGTAAAACCAGCACAAGCACCACCTTTCTTTAATGAAGAAGAAAAGGAGGAAAAGGAAGATCTGCCATATAAAGCAGCAAAGTCTAACCAGGTAGAAGATACATTGTGGTGTTCAGAAGAGCCTGGAGCAGTTCCGGTGCCTAGAGGAACAGATGTTGCAGGACAGCAAACAAATCAAAAAGTGAGGGATTTTCTTACGTTAATCTGAAGTTTGGTAAAGGTTCAGTTTAAAGAAACGATCTTAACGGTGCTGCTCTGGGACAGAATTGTTGTTCTGATTTGCCTCTTCTATTGCCCAGAAACGAGTAACTCTGATTCCCTCTAGCAAAATCACTTGCCAGTCAAACAGCAAATTGATTGAATAGCTTAAATGCCAAGTTGTTTCCCAACTGAGGTACATGAGAGAATTGTGGGTGTTTTTTTGGGAGGGAAATCTGTTTTGTTTTTCCTCTAGAGCAGGCTGGGTAATCTTTATTCAAATGAACAGAGCTTTTCTTAAAAAGATAGCCTATCCTAATGTGTAGGCTTTGTTTCAAGTCCAGTAACTGTTTCAACATACTGTCTGATGAGTTTATAAATGGTGTTGGTAGCTGTGGCTCTCAGGATTGTGAATTTCTCCTGGGCAATACTGTTACAGAACTCTATTGATGTGTACTGATGAGTGTATTATGGAAGAAACTTCAGCAAAACTTAACCTTGGACGTCATCTTACTGAGTGATGGTTGAGGAATTACCAGCTGATGGATTTCCAGAGCCATGCTTTGCACTTTCCTGAGCACACTGAAGGTTCAGATGGTGTTGCCCAGTCCAAAGTATCCTGAGCTGCAGGAACTAGGTACCTCAGAGATAATGGCACAGCTGCTTAATGCAGTCTTGCGGTGCACATGCAACCTAGCATACAGAGGAGGAGGAAATCTTATGCAGGAACATCACTCCAACGTTAGGGTACAGGAGGAAACATGTTTCTTTCAGAGCCATAAATTGTGCTTTCTTGCTTATCTATTGTCTCTTGCTGATCTGCATGTTGCTACTCTGTTTATGTAGGAAAAAATTAGTTGAATACACTTGTCTGCTTGGTAATGGATTTCGGAACTCTGACCACTGGCAGCATTTAACCAAGAAAGCTCAGTGGGGTTTTTTGGGGGAAAACCTGAACTAAGTATCAAGCTGATGTGTTAATTTTTGAATCTGCAGCCTTTTGCAGCAACATCCTCAGAGCCAGCCAGCAGTTCTGATCTGTTCGCAACATCACCACCAGCTCTGGATAAAGATGTCAAGACCCAAGCTAAGAAAGTGTTAAGCTTGTTTGAGGAGGAGGAAGAGGAGAGACTGGGAGACGATGGCATTAAAAATGCACAGGAAGAAGTTGGTGTGGTGAGTCTAGCGAAGTTCTTGAACACTAGGGAGTAGCATTTCTACCTCTACTATTCTAGGCAATGTTTTGCTTTTACTATGCCTTCATGTCATGGAGGCTAATCTTTCTTTATTTCTAAACTTCCAGATTCTTGGGTAAGAAATTATTCCTGCTCTATGCCATGATCCTGAATCCCTTTTTGTAAATGAACTCAAAAGCATTTTGATAGATGATAGTTTGAAAAAAAATTCTGTGCAGATGTTTTGGTGCAGCTACTTGATGTCTACTGTACAGAACTCAGTTACCTCTCAAGGTCAGAGGTACTAGGAAGTTAAAGGATGTGGTATTTGAAGCCTTGTGGTTTATCCCTTTATTTTCTTTATATTGTTGTAGTTTGCTTGGTGGGTATATGCCTCCAGACTCACCTTCAGCAAGAATCACTTTAATTCTGTCTTATTTCTGTTTTTCAAGTTTATGTGTTCCCTTTTTAAAAAAAGCCTCCGGTTCCCATATTCTTGCTGTATGGCTTTCCTGGTATAGCATATACCATCAAGAGGTAAACTTTGAATCTTCAGGAGCAATATCTTTGATGCCATAGCAACGTTCTTGTTTTTATGTGATGCAGATGTAACAAATTTTTTTCTGTAAATTTGAAGTAATCTCAAAAGTACATACTGTGTACAACAGTATACCACAAGGTTTCATCATCTTAATGTGACTGTGTAAAGTAACTTCTCAACCCTAAAGGCTGTACACACTTTATTCAGAAGTCCCCAGAGCTGAATGAAATAGATGACTCTTGGGGGAAGAAAAAAAAAAAAAAAAAAAATCTGTTTGTAGCTGCTTCTGGGTTAAAATGGATGTTAACTCGAGTGCTTATTTACTTCTTCTGAATGTATCTCGTGTTTTGGTTTTTTGTTGTGGGGTTTTGTTGTTTTTTTTTTTTCTTTGGGAGGAGGCACATTGTGAGATGTGCAAGAAGCCCCATCTGTCCCATGAATTTGGGACAATACAAATCCTTTCAAATCTTTCCTTCAAAGCACTGAGCTGTCGGCATGTAACAGTCACAAAGTGATTAACATGTTAAAAGGCATTATCATGCAAAAGTCAGAATAGGTAATTTTGATACACAAATCTGAAAGGTGCTACTTTAATTGCTTATCTCAACATAATACATATTTCATGTGTGGATGCTCCTAGATGTGCATTAGGTTTTTATGTATCTAGGCATAAACAGCAGTTCTAGTGCTCCAAAATGTGACCTGGCTTTTGATCTAAATCTAACACTGGTGCACAGAGACTAAGAATGGTGCAATAGTGAAAATTGTAAGACAGTGCATGGACCAAAAATGGTCTACTGGAAGCTAGCTTTGGTAGACAGCATTCTGGGGCTCCTGGAGACTTGAACTGGGAAGGGGAGAACTGGGCTTTGTTCTTATGACTACTGCTCCAGCTGCTTGGATTGTGAGTCTGATGTTATGCTACTGGACATTGAGTCATGATCTTAAGAAGCATCCTTTCATTTGTCTGGGTCCTGAAGAGACAGCTGAGTGGTGCAACACCTTTACCTAGACATTGAGTGTGGGCTTTGCGTTTTGAAAGTCAGACCTGGGTGCATATAGTGTCCATAACCATAGAGAGGCATTGGTTTTGGTGTTCAAGCAGCTTATATTGGCTGGTTTGTCAGAGAGTGGAGGGCTGATAAATTGTAATATGTTTGACTGTCAACTTGTCCCACCCCCCAGGAAATTTGGAAGTACAAGTTCTTGCCAAAGGCAGACAGTATATTCTGTTCTTCATTGTGGGGATGTGTTTACTTTAACAGGAGGAGAACAGGGAATCTAGCAACAATAATAGCTTTACAGACCTTCAACTTCTGGCGTGGTTTGTTGGTTGGTTGGTTTGTCTGGGGTTTTTTTTGTGTTGTGGGTTTTTTGGTTTTCTGTTTTTTGATTTTTAATTTATTTTACTTTACCTTATTCTTCTTTAAAAAGGTAGCTTAGGAAGATCATAGAATGGTAGGGATTGGAAGGGACCGCTGGAGATCATCGAGTCTAAGCCCCCTGCCAGCGCTGGAACAATTAGGGCAGGCCACACAGGAACAGATCCAGGCAGGTCTTGAAATTCTCTAGAGAAGGAGACTCCACAACCTCTCTGGGCAGCCTGTTCTAGGGCTCTGTCACTCTCTCATGTTAAAGAAGTTTTTCCTCATGTTGAGGTGGAACTTCCTGTGTTTCAGCTTGTGACCGTTAATTAACTAGATTCTTTCTCTCACTTCTGTCCTGCACCCTCAGCTGAAAAAAAACCAAGGCACAAAAGTCCTGCTGAAATGTAACCTTACTGTATGCTCATGACAACATACTGAAAGCAATTTCTTTTTCCCTTCCTTCTAAGGAAGTTTTACAGGTAAATAGTAGAAGGTGGATCTCAGGTCAACAGATACAGATACATTTTGGTTAATGTCCTTTCATCAAATTGAACTGTGAATACAAATATTTACACTGTAAGTTTTGCAAAATTGGTCAAAGTAAAATATATAACTGGCAGTTCAAGTTGTATTTTTGTTACCAGGGTCGTAGCATAGCCTCAGGTGAATTGTAATTTGCGTTACCACTAGTCAAATAACCTCCTCAAGGAGGGAGTTTCTCACTGTGTGGACTTTTCTTCTCTCCTTCCAGACTTCTGAGAAAAGTATTCAGCCCAAAAGCACTGGAGTCTTTCAAGATGAAGAGCTCCTCTTCAGTCACAAACTTCAGAAGGACAATGATCCAGATGTCGACCTCTTTGCCAGCCCCAAGAAGTCAATGGTGAGTTAAAGTCCTCCTCTGAACCTGCTATTTAAAAACAGTCTATGAATTGTGCAGCCTACGGTGTGGATTGTTTGAACATGGATTAGAAGTCACTGATTTCCAGGGAGGGAGGGCCAAGTGCTAATATCAGTTTCGACATGCCGGGCAGAAGGAGATGTGCCTTTGATCTGTGACTCATCTTTTCTTTACCCTTTGTTTCTTTAGTCTGCAAACCGTATTCTGAAGCCATCATCTGGAGGAGGGCTTTTTGGGGATGATGATGAGGATGATCTCTTCAGTACCACTGAAACAAACCTGGTATCTGTTCTTCTACTGAAAATGGCTTACGTAAAAGACATTGAAAAGAAGTGTGTGCAAGGTGTCTTTTTTTTCTGTATGTACTTCCACAAGAAATGAAGTGACTTCTCAAACTTTTTTGAGAGAGTAGGCATGGCCTCTCTGACCCTGAAGACATAGGCAACAAACAGATGCACTAGGTCTGTCTAAAGCTGGGATGAGAGGATTGGACTTTTTTTTTTTTTTTTTTTTTGTGTAACCCTGGGACTGGCTTAGGTGTAAGAACACACCTGAGCAGAAATCAGAGTATTAGAGTTTGTATTGTTTAATTGTTTTATTAACTTGCTAATACTACTTCCCTGTATTTCATGTGTGACTGATGAGCCCTGCTCTATGACTTCTGTAATTAAAGTCTCTGCAGGTTGGCTTTATTAAGGTAATGAATGCAGTATTAAAATCCATGTGATCACTGGACTGTTTTTAGAGGGTGAGCAGGTGCAGTAATGAACTAGACTGTATTACAGGTATTCTGAGGTCAAAGTCTTAACATCCATCCTAAACTGCTGCTCTAAATGTATTTAGCTTAATGAAATTGAAGCCAACTTTTACTTCACTCTCTTTTCATGTCTATAGCTGGAAGTTAGGCTAGAAAACTGTCAATAGTTCCTGGAAACAGTTTCATTGAGGACTGTGGAAGGGGTAATTAGTAAGTAGTAAGTAATTAGTGCTTGGCAGCTATATATGGAACCTGTTTGCTGGAAAACAAAAATAGCAGTGTTCCTTAGCTAGCTTTCTGCTTTTATTACATGCTGCCCTGTGCATGAGGAAATACGTATACATTTGGAAGTTTACTGAAACTCATTATTTATTATTAGCACAGACAGCAAAGTTTGAGGAATGCTAAAGGAATGCAGAGGCAAAAGGCAATGCCTTTTGTGCATTGCAGGGTCAAAAGATGTCGCTCTCTTTTTTTTGTTTTTGTTTTCAGAGAGAAGTGAGATTTGCTTGAATTTTTTGTTTTGAGTTTTTTTTTGTTTGTGGGTGTTTTTTTTTTTTTTTTTTGTTAGTCTCTGGACCATGCATCTTACC